>VHZZ01003250.1:20887-40065 GCA_009801015.1 Silene noctiflora
TGAAAAGAATGGCCTGCATTGTGAGAAACTTCATATGTGGTGGTGTCAGCATTTCTGGTATTTTAGGGGCAAGATTTGCATTTTGCACATCTGACTGATAGGCAATACCATATCTTACTTGTATTTTCTATGGGCATGTTTAGATCATTGTATCGGTGTTTTGTTTGGTTTCAATGTTAGAGACACACAAACACAAATACTCATAGTGCATTGATTTACCATGATGCCTATCTGTTTTCTCTTCTAATTTTTTTGTTACTTGCCACGATGCAGGAAAATGTTGATGATCATCATGTCAGCAAATTTGATCTTCACAGATGTACAAATGGAGGAGGACTTTCAACTGTAACCTCTAATAGATCCACTAGTGAGTTTAATCACTCAACTGTTTCTAGGCAGTTTGATTGTGCTTTTTCCAAACTTTTGATGTCGGGAACATTTGCCTCATTATGCAAGCTGTTATCTGAAAATTTTCATGGAGTAAAGATTGACAAACTTCTAGACTTCAATCCTATTGATCTACGGATGAAAGATGGGACATATGAGCGTTCACCTACACAATTTTCATCGGATATTCAACAGGTACTCTATTCTTGTTGAATTTGATTTTACTTTATTCTTGTTGAATGTGATTTTAGCGACACAAGTTATGCTTGTGATGCCCTTTTGATGTCAAAGTAGTTTTGTGAAGCTTGATTTTACTTTAGAAGAATGCTTTGTTCCCTAAAAACAACAAACTCTGATGCTAGGAATTTGGTCCATTGCCTTCTATATTGTTGTTGGGGATTGGGGTTTTGCCTTCATTATCAAGGATGGAAGGTAGCTATGTAGGCATGTTCACATTTGGTCGATGATTGTCAAGTAGTGCAATTTTTCTCTCTTGGAGAGTGACTTCATGTAACAAGGGGGAAAAATAGCGTTACTTCTCTTGATGATATGTCCTCAATTGTTATTTTTCTGTTGATACTTTTGGTTCTTCCAAATCGCCTCTGTGTCTTTTGCTTTGTGTTTAATCGTATGAAGATAATTTTCTGTATGGAAACTAAAAAAATTATGATGCTAAATTTTAACCAGGAAAATGTTGATAACAGAGCATTAATTGAATATGTCAACTGTTCTTCCTTACCTTGATTCGTTGCCTAAATCTAATTCGGTATGCCACTGTTCCAGCCTTCCAGGTGTGGTAGCATAGGTGTTGATAAGTGTCTTTAATAAGATGTCTGCCAACAACAGACAACAACAATATCATTGCCCCATTGCCTCAACAGCCTAGTGTGAGGGTAATGATTAATGAGGGAGATATGTACCCAACATTTCATTGTTGAAAACAATGACCCATAATAAAAATTGTCGAGAAGCGCCATTGAGTGAAAGATATTATTCCTAATGTAAACAGCTTGTCAGTTTCTAGGGCAAAAGACATCTTATTATTTGGTTAGATTATATTTTGCTATTATGGTGATAACTCCCTGTCTTCTAATGGCACTGCAGTTATGGGGAAGGCTCAATTCAATCGGTAAAGAGATGGTTTCTCTTTCAGACAATCTGTCAGAGCTGTCTAGGGCCTTTTGTCATGAAATGGTGAGAGCCTAGTTTTTTTTTAATTACTGTTTCTATCTTCTATTAATGTTTTCTGTTTCTATTTTGTTGGATCTTAACTATGGATTTTTATCAGGGAGGAGGCACAGATCCCGACACGTCAAGTGGCAGAAAACCTGAGGTAAACAGGCTATTAATGTATTTTACAATTTGGTAATGCTGTAAGTGCCGACATGCAGGATCGTGTCATTGGTTAGGTGGCTATTGGTGATTAGTTCTCGGTGGGCTGTCTCTCTGAGAAGCACATTTTGTGACATCTCTTATGTTGCTGTGTATGCGTGCGCGTCTGGGTGTGGTCACGTGCGTATGTTTGTGGTCTTCAGTCTTAGCGTGTCATTTTTTTAATGAACAGAAGTTATCTTGATGTAACTGCCAGTCTGCCATTAAGACTTACATCTAAATTATTTTGCTTATTGGTTTGTTTATCAGTCTCTTACACAGCTTGCTGGTATTTGTTACACACAGGCACCTGCAAGGGATTGTAAATTTCACATTAAGCAGGAAAATCCCGATACTTCTATTTTTAGCATTTGCAAGCAATGTGGACAGAGCTCCGATGAGAGAGATTGTCTTGTATGTGATTCATGTGAAGCAATGTTCCATGTTTCCTGCATAGAACCATCTATCAAGGAAATACCCCATAAGAGTTGGTTTTGTGCCACTTGCACTTCTAGCGGTGTAGGATCTCCGCATGAAGATTGTGTTGTTTGTGATAGATTAATTGCCAATTCTAGAGGCGGAGTCAACACTGCTCCTTTATATGATGAAACACTCGATGAAGAAGAGGGTTCAGATGGTATTATAGAGACCGGGCCCCAAGTGTTCAAAGGAAGCAAGTGTTTACCATGTAAATCATGTGGCAATAACTTAAAGAATGGTGAAGAGTTTTTCATTTGTGAACATCGTTTTTGCCAATTCAAATATTATCACATTCAGTGTTTGAGTAGCAAGGAGTTAAAATCATATGGTCCTCATTGGTATTGCCCTTCTTGTCTTTGCCGGGTTTGCCTTACTGACAAGGATGATGATGATATTGTGATGTGTGATGGGTGTGACCATGGATACCATATTTATTGCATGAACCCTCCACGAGCGTCTATACCTCGAGGTAAGTGGTTTTGCCCGAAATGTGATGCTGGAATAAAAGCAATACGCAAGGTCAAAAAGTTGTATGAGGATGTGGAAAGGTTGAAGAGAGATGAGGATCACGATGGCAAGGTCAAAAAGTTGTACGAGTATGTGGAAAGAATTAAGAGAGATGGAGGGAGTCAGGATCCCGTTGGCTGTTCAGAGAAATCAAATTTGGAATCTTTAGCTCAATCCGGCGGAATGGATATGCTTTTAACTGCTGCTATATCACTCAACAGTGAAGACGGCTACAGTGGAAAAGATGACAAATGTTAATGGAGCAAGGTAAGTGGAATTGAAGTGGAGATTGATCAGGGCACTGTATTTTTGTTGTTGTACGCTACTCTCTTGCAGTCATTTTGATCTAAAATTGTGCATGGCCTGACAGAATGTATATTTCTGACTGGTGACCTATAAAACAGTTACGCCGACAGTCTGACTAGGCTATTTTTGGTAAGATGAGAACTAAGGATCTAGTGTAGATTGAAGTTGATGTACTGATTTGACAGTGATGTTTTCCGGGTAAGTGTAACCCATTACTGCTTTTGAAACTTGTAACAGTAATTGTAATAGAGATGCAAACCTTCTGCAATGAAGATGGCCTTTTGCTAATATATGCTATGGGAATATTTTCCTGGGTCAAGAATTTGACTGGTGTGTATTGTGTTTTGTGTATACTATATTTCCATGGGTCCTGGCTTTGATAAACTGAGAATCTTTGATGTTGAATGGAGACTGACTATGTTGGGTATTAAAAGCGCGTTCATTATTAGAAAAGCAAGTGTACGGTCTGGGAGAAATTGATGAGATTGTTATTTTTAGTGAATAATTTTTATCTGCGTTGGACTCATGCCTAAACGGTTTCAAATGGAAATTCATGATATTCATTCCAAATCAGTAGGATATGTAGAAGTTATCGTTTTGAAAATGATATATAATGGGTTTTAGAAAAAAACTCTACAATACAAATAACACAATATTATCTATCAACAAAAGAAAAATTCCATCAAAATAGAAGGAAAAAAGAGTTTTATTTAACTCGCTATGGGATGTACAAATTTTAATTAGCCAATTGTAACTAACCACAATGAAAGCTAAATTAAAAACGAATTCATTGTTTTACAGTGTAAGAAGTAACACAAATTCTTATTTAAGACGAATATTACCCGTTTTAAACTTAAAACGGATAATAAACTCATGTCATCATGTGGGATGAATAGGACACAACCTGTTCTACTCTTGTGGGATGATTCGTTTTTAATTTAGCTTTCATTGTGGGATGAATAGGACACAAACAGGTTGTATAGGAAAAGGTAAAAGATTTGTTTGACCTTTCTTAAACAAGAGTAGAACACACCGTTAACTGAATAAGAATATTGATTAATGATTAATTAAGTGTATTAAGGACGGCTGACAGACGAGTCGAGGTAATGTTGAATTCAACCACCTAATGTTTAGGAAGTAGGAACCCTTGACGTGGTTCTGGATTGCTAATTGAAATTGAAATTCCTGGTAAACTAAACTTGCTTAGACTTTTGTGACGTAAATTAGCTTCTCGATTTACACTATTACGTCCATCAACTAATTTAAAACTGAGATTAACACTGAAAACTTGTGGAAATTGCTAAGAAATTAATCATGAAATGCTACTACTTTAAGCTAATACTCCGTACACTATTATAAAGCCAGCTAAATTATGCCCCTTAAACATACCAGTAACAACTAACAAGCCTTCCAAAATCACTAATAACTTTATAAACTGTGCTTTAATAATTAATATTCCCTCTGATATGTCGGGTGGATATAAGTATAAGAATTATGCTGATTCTGGTCCGCCTCCTAAGCGGGGAGGCATAATATGGAAGATACTTTGCTGCTTTTGTGCGTGAGAATGCATATTTCTACTGGCAGTGCATAATATGCCGAGTATTTTCGTATAAAAATGGTTTATGTTAAGGGCTAGTAACCGAGTACTAACTTGTAATAATTTTCTTTTTTTTCTTTTTTTTGTATTAGAGTGATTTATGTTTCGTTGTTCACTTAGATGTGTTTATACCATTTTGGTTGTCAATAAGAATTGATTGGTACTTATCTAAATGTCGATTTTTCTTTTTTGGCATAAAAATAAACTTTGTTATATATACATTTATTATGAACCGTATCATCTTTTATTTTTCAACTCGTTTTACGTCCTTTGCTTATATTACAGGTGTTGCGCATTTACAATTTACATCAGCTATTAATTTAAAAAAAATACAGGAAAAGCAGCTGAGCAGCTGAATAAAATAAAATAAAATAAAAAACAGTAAACGCCGTCTGTGGGGATCGAACCCACGACCACGTGGTTAAAAGCCACGCGCTCTACCACTGAGCTAAGACGGCACCTTGATAAATAACTTGATTTATTAGATTTATTGTCTGATAACTAAAAACCACGCTAATAGTTAACTTCTACAAGGTTTTTTGAATAAGTTATGTACACCATAATTCGCTAATTTTCATATTTTTATTTCATTTGGGGATGTGTATGCTTTATACTTATATAACTTGCTGGAACATAAACTCATCGTGTGAGAACTACAAGTACACTTCCCATATTATCGCACAATTTTCAGATATGTAACAAAGCGCGCAATTCTGAAAAACAAATCACCCTCATGTATATGTTTGAACTTCGTCTTTACATACCAACAGCGCTGGGTAGATAGCTAAAAATCAAATTCAGTAGTAAAATTTACATGTAACGATCTTAATCTACTCCTAAGTTTACAGTTCTAGCCTTCAACTGTGCTCATGCATCCCCAGTTACTAGCTACAAAAGCATATCGCGTATCTTCACATCAAACAAACAAACAGAAGTCTTGTCAATCCATTTAGATTTTGGGAGCTTAGTTCATTGTCTCATACTTCTGTTATTTCTGAGAGAGTGAGAGCATATCATCTTGAGTACATTCATCCCCATCCTGAACCTGGAAGTTTGCTTTCACCTTCGTCGCCAACTTGATATCGGGATTTATCTGGGTTTAGGCCTGATGAATGAAGCAGCTTCCTCTTCTTCACGAGCTGTATGGCAGTTTGTCTATCATCACGTGACTCGGACATATCTGGCTGAAATCGTGAACATGTTCATTTTGTCAGATGGCACAACTTTATAAAAAAGAGAGTGTGAGAAAATATGTCAAGTGGAGGGAGATAGGGTCATAGGGAATCAAAAACAGTTCAGTTCTACGGTTAACCGCAGATTGTTCTGTACATGCTTTCTAGTTTTTCTCTCCTTTTTTTTAAAACGAGCCATATATCATGTGTATGCCTGAAACAGTACAACTATGTAGTCTAATATAAAAGAAAGAAAGCTTTAACATCAATTAATCTAAGTTATACTTAATGTAGTTTTTTTAATTTTATTTTATTTTGCTTTTACATTCAAATATAGCTCATTTAACCCTTATTTCTACAATTTGTGAGCCTAAAATGAACCATATGCATGTAAAAGATTACCATATTTGATGCAAATTGTTAAAACGCTTTGGTTAACAGAACCTAAAAAGCGAAGTTTTTTTTTTTTTTTTTTTTTTTTTTTTTTTTTTTTTTTGCACTCTTCAAGATGGAGGGTGTAAACAAGCGTGTGGACACTGGAAGTCTGGAACACAGACTTTGATGCCCTTTTTATGTTCAAAGTTAACCTAAAACTGGGTCAGCAAGAAAAATGTAGGGAAACCTGATTAGTAGTGGCACGAATATAAGCACTGGATCTTAAATCTTAATAGTTAATACTCTAACCTTGATAGCTAGGGCCTTGTCGAAACTTTCAATCGCAGTATCTGGCTCTCCAAAATTCAGCTGTGCTCTACCAAGTGTAGTCCATGCCTGAGTCAACCAATCACAAATGAAACCATTTCAGAAACCTCAGTTGGAGAAGAACACAAAAAACACAAGGGAGCAGCACAATAAAGTATAGATCAACTGCAAGTATCAGCTAGCTAAGCAAGCAAAGTCATTCAGAGTAAAACCCGTCAGTATAAATGTACCCCTATGCAATCTATTTACACCAGAAGAAAGTACAGATCAACTGACCTCAGCCCATTCAGGATCCAATTCAGTAGCTCCTGCAAGCCAAATCCAAAAATAGTGACTATTTAAATTAAATATCAAAGCTGTAACATAAATATAACTTTCATAATAAAAAAAAGGTAAGGAGACACTTATGAGAAGCAGAAACAAGATGCACGCACATGAACAATTCCAAACAAGTGAAAATAGCTGGATATCTAAGACAACATTACCCAAGTGCCTATGGCAAAGTCAAAGGGGTCTTAAACTCTTATGTTAAAGTGCTTGTTTCTAAACTAGTATAGATCCCGTGCAAATATGCACGGTATTTTAGATACAAAAGTTAGAAAATTTGACAATTAATTAAACTAATACAGTTTTTTTCCATTTTGAAAAGAGTAGAAAATTTGCATATTTAATCCCAAGGAGATTATTTTATTAGCCTTATTTATGTAAAAGTTAAACAATGATAGATGTTATATCATGATTTATGTTACAAAATTAATTAGGAGATAAATATTGTTCAATAGTAAATATATATAGTGAAGACTAATTAATTAGGAAATAAATATTGTCAATAAAATATCACTTAGGCGGGAAATTTTAAGCGGGAAAATTTAGAGATGTGTTAATCTTTTAGTATATAGGGGATTATCCGTAAATGAAAATTATGTTAAAGAATTGCATCAAATGAATAGTTAGATTTCGGCATTTGCTCAAGTTGCTTTCTCATGTCCATTTGCCACTTTGCAATACAGGGCTTTTAGTGAGACATTTTGTGTTAACCATATTCCAAAAATATAGAGTAGCGAGACTTCTGTGCATATTAGTAAAATAGAAGCATTTTATTCTAAAATTAAAGAGTAGCAAGACTTTGGCTCCATATCAGCAGCATAAATAATTCATCATAAAATAATCGAAAGATACTAAGCAACCAAGTTACCCAAGTTTAATTTTTAACACACCAAATTATTCATGCACATTGAAACACAAAATTCCCCAACTTAAGACAACACAGAGAAGAGTGTAACACACGAGTTGCGGCCTTCAAAGCACCCCAAGCATCTCCAATTTCAAGCAGTAATTGAGCCTTCTGTTCATGTAAGACAGCTTTTTGTGGCATCAAATTAATAGCAGTTTCCCATTTTCCAAGGGCTTCTCGGTATTTACCATCCTTGAAGAGGAGGGAAAAAAGCAACATAAGATTCTAAGCACAAAAAGTACTCAAATCAAAAGCTAAATTCACCCAACTGTGAGTTCATAAGTTCTCTTTTTAAAAAAGAGGCCGGGTGTGGAATATTTTAAAAATCAAATATAGTACCTCAAATATACAAAAAGATACAATGTAAAAGTTGTAGTAAAGCTATATCGTAGTAAAAAAAAGGCAAAGCAACAGGAAACTGTAGTCAAGCGATCGATCAAGGTTAAAAGAGCCACATATGAGATAATTAGAGGGCCTATAGGAAAAGGACTATAGAGAAGCCTAAGTTGCTCATCAGAAACTGTATTTTGAATGAGACTATTTTGTGAATTTGCTTTTAAGTAAAAACATAACATGCCATAACAATTGGACAACTCTATGATGTGTAGTGCCGAGGCTGAAAGCCTGCAGAAATTCTACCAGGTTTAAGTGTAGCTATAGCAAGTGGAATAAGCAAAGGGCGTGATACTTCAGAGCACTATAAATCCATATCCAGAGATATCACTGGTGAGCAAGAACATCACAGCTACATAGTAAAGGCGTATGTACAGATACTACAGAACATGCCGTGTGCCTGTGTATCAATATTGCCAAGAGAGAAATGCATGGTCGTTTCATTAGAAAATAGCAATATTAAACAGAGATTCATAAAGTCATATGGTGTTTAGATTGAGAGGAGTTCTTTAATAATAATACTCTCTCCGTTCTGGTCATTTGTTTACATTTAATTGTGGCACAAAGACCAAGGAGAAAGGAATGGACCAATTATTGGGTGACAAGTGGATTAAATTGAGCGTGGAGATCAAGTTACCCATCAAAAGCATTCCTAAAATAACAAAGTAAACAGTTGACTGAGACACCCCAAAATGGAATAGGTAAACAAATGACTGAGACGGAGGGAGTATGTTACTTAGAGTCAATTAGAGGTGTATGTCCCAGTGCATGCTCGCTCGTTCAAGTGTTCAATTAGGCAATTCTATGAAAAATCTTACTCTATTATTTTGGCTTACCATAGGGTGCTTAAATGTCGTACACATGTTCTAGTGTCAAGTGTAAGACACAGGAATGTAATATGAAGTATTGAAGAATTATAGGTGCTAGTTGAAAGATTTAGTATTGTGAAGTACTTATCCAAAGTTCTGATTGTATGACGACTGTACGAAATTAAACCCACACCACATGACAAGTTCCGCTTAGGAGGACTTTGATAGAAGGTCAGAGAAAATACAGACCAGGCAAATGACGACAACAAGGGCACTGAACAAGGCCTCAGAGAAAATGTGGGATCCAAGTGACTTATAAACACGGCTCCAGTCAGAAAGCAAATTTCTCAGTGATCTCATGTGAAACTAACTCTATAGCTCACTCCAAATAATCTTATTCTCACTTGACACATAACCCCCGACAAACACCAATTAGCAAGCCTGAAGAATAACAGTACTCCGTAAATACTACTTTCTTCCCAGGTTTTTGGTCCTCTAACTGATCACTTAAATGCCGTTTCTACTTCCTAATCCTTGCACTAATTATTAGTTCAAATCCTGGTTACGCCACAGATACTAATTGATAACTATAATTCTGAAATTGAAATTGAAATTAAAAAAAAACAAGGAGAGTTAAAGAAGAAAGATACCTGAGCAAGCTTGTTACCTTGGTCAAGAAAGGTATCAGCAAGTGCAGAATCAGAAGAAGAAGAAGAAGAAGAAGAAGAAGAAGAAGAAGGGTCTGAATGATCAAGGGTTTTACTAATATTAGAAGGTGAAATATGAGAATGTCGATCATCAAAATCAAGGGTTTCAAAAGGGAGATTAGAGGAAGGAGATATTGCTATGCGTTTGTTTCCACTCTTTTTCTTCCATGTCATCTTCATCTTTTCTCTCTCTGTAATTCCAGCAAGGAGATATTGCTATGCGTCTGAAATTGCGAATTTCAATGGCAAACGAGTTTGGTCACCTAAGGTTATGTCTTAAAACTTTGTCACATCAGCTTTTCAGTAACATTTATTATTATTTTATTGTTCAGACCTACCTCAAACTCATCTCAAACTTTATATATTATCCGTAAGACTCACCTCATACTCAACTTTTTTACTACACTTTTCTTATAGGGTTTTAGATAAAAAAGAAAACAATAATAGTTTTGACACATGGATGCAATTTATTGGTTGTCATTATAAATATGTGGGGTCAAGACTCTTGTTGAGTCTTAAGTTGAGTCTTGGATTTCCAAGACTCAACTTAAAACTTTGATTAGACTTTGGTAGATTATTGGTAGTCTTGACTAAGTCTTGTCTCAAGACTTACCAAAGTCTTGTCTCAAGACTACCAATAGTCTTACCCTTAGATCCAACTTAATAATTCAATTAACTCAAATTCTTGTTTAAGATAGGTATACGTTTTAAATTTAAAACGCTTCAACTAGCATAAATAAATGAGATAAAAGTTGGTTGTTTATTGGACTTAAACGGATATTGTTGTCTTAGGAGACACAACTCGTTAGTTAAACCTGAATTTTCTACCACCTTTTTTTTCGTTCTTGTTCGATTCTATTAATTTATGTTGAATTTTCTCTTAAGTCATTTTATGTCATCGACTTTAATTTGTATCGGATTCGAACTCCTTGTCGATTCCAAGTATTGTCTTCTATGTTAATTTCATTTTTGATTGTTAGAATACAACACGGAGATATGGATAAAGATAGAGAAAGAGGAGATAAAGGGAGAAGCAAAGTTGGAAATATCTTGTAAAAAAGAAGTCTAGATGTATAACTAATTTTTGATCATGTAGGTTTCACATGTGTTGATTTCGAGCTACTTAATGAGAAAAGATTGATAATTTAATACCCCGACTTGAAGACATCAAATTCGGGGCGAGTCAATTCAGGTCGTGGGCCAAAATAGTTACTCCGTATAACTGTAGAAGAACGAAGGCTTAGTGAACGGCCACAAGACATTGAAGGTACGTGTTATGACTCCAATATTAAACCAATCCTCGAACATCAAAGAAAGTAATGAAGTCGGAATCAAGTTAACTTTCGTTTGAATTATTACTTGAATGATCAATTGCAATCTGAGGTCAAGTTTCATTTTGGTCAATCATAGTTAGGGCTCAAATCAATCCCCGAGCTCGAGCTCAAGCTCCAATCAACTCGTTTACGACCCTAATCATATCAATGTACATTGGTTGAAGTACCGTTTCATATTTTGTTGTTTCAAGCAAAGCATCAGCAAGTTGAAAATGATCAAACCACATTTAGATCATTGTCAAGTTAATTTGTTGTTGGGTAGCATTGAGTGAGCCACTGGTTACCTCGAGTCTGTTTTGGTTAGGGTTTGTATCAGACATTGTGTCGAGTCTATTTAGTTCAACAATTTATTAGGTTCAACCTAATCGGTTTTGAGGACGTTGATAAGGCCATTTTACAAAGACTTGCTACACGCTGCATCTTTTTTTTTTTTTTTTTGGCCAGATGTAAAAAGACGTAACTACACAAATGTTTCAGCTCTCAGAGCCGACGTGACTTCTCTGTGACTTAAATAAGGGCACTCGATAACGAGAAATTAGCATCAAAGCTCAATTCCTACATAGCCCATGTTTAGAATACAAGCTTGATTCCACCCTACTTAAGTCTGAAAAGTATGCTGATCAAAATTAGGGTTCAGTCTCTCTTTGGAATACAAACCACTGCCAATTTGCAAAAATGGTTTCTTCATTGTCAAACAATTGAGGTTTAGTAGAAGGTTCAAATTTACGAGCCCTGTAGACAATTGGACCTTTCCGTCTATATCTCTTTGCCATATCCTCTGCTTCCTCAAATACTTTCTGCATGATCAAAATTGGCAAAATGAAAATGGGTTGAGTCCTTGAGTTTGATTCAGATAGATATTTTTTTTTTTTTTGGCAGCTGATTCAGATAGATTAATGACTTTGATTTATGGCTATGGCAAAATTAGATGAGGCTGGGTTTGAAGGATAGATTTGAACCTCTTTGTCTGATATGAAAAGACCAGGCTCACTTTCCAGGTCCGCAATACTGCAAAAAGGGATTAGATTGCTAGTCAGCCAAATGCCTAAATCACAGATTAAGTTGTGATGAAGATTTGCTCCATGACAAACACGAATGAACTCCAAAAAAAATGACAGGAACTCAAGAAGACCTGAAAACGGCCCAAGTTCGGGTCCACCGACAAAAAAATTACCCGGATCCAAGTAACCTAAACTTGAAGTGACCCAAATCTACAATCACCCGACCAAGAACGAATCCTTATGAACGCTTCCCGACTATAGTATGAGTTAGAGATGGTAACAAAGATACCAGAACCTAAAGTTGGGACTTGGGAGGCCAGAGAATATTGGATTTGATGTCCAACGAAGACAAACACGCTATGCTCTAACCAGTACGAGAATGGCAAGCGCCCATGTTCACAAACGTTCCATGAAAGGTTTGATATTTATATAAGCTTTACAACTAAGATAAGTTTGATTCTTGAATAAAAGATGATCAATAGAGCATACAAAGTAATTTGAGCGAAAAAAAGTAGGACGGAGGCATGTTTTTTGTTAAAAGACTATTTCCAAGAAAGCAATCAGTTAAGCAAACATTGTCTTTTAGTGGGTCTGAACCGACTTTTTCAATATCTTCAAATCTTTCCTATGTTAAAGAGGATTTTAACTTATTTAGTAGGGAATATGGATCCCTCCATTTCCCTCCCTCTCCAAATCCCTCCAACCCGACTTGCTAACCAATTTGGCAAATTTTTGAATCGAAAATCTCTCTTTTATTCTTATAATATGCATTAAAGTAATAGATGTACTTATCTATAGTCCACTTAATCAATTCTCTTCATTTTTCTTTACCTTTACCGATTGTCTACCTCACTTACTCTCTTAACTTTGTGCCAAAAGCAAACGGAGTTTCAACAGGATGGGAGGGAGTGTACTATTTTCATAATGGCATATCGTTTTTCAATAGTTGTATCTATTGTACACAGTGGCAGAATATTGGTCAATGTACGTTGACCACTAAAGACCAATCAGGGCATGTAATTTATGATAGCAAAACTGACGCAGAGAAATTATAGATTCACCTGAGAGAGATCTTGTCTGGGAAAAAAGATCGCATCACGAGGACCTTGACCTTCTCACCGATTGTCAATACATCACTAACTGCTTTAAATTTGCCTTGACTGATATTTGAAGCATGCAATAGTCCACTGAAATACAAAAGACAAGTTAGATAACTTGAGACATTTCAGAAAACAAAAATAGATACCACATTTCCAGTGATGATGAGATAAAGAGCATGAAATGCCAGTTACTCTTATGAAGTGAGGATGTATTTGAAACCCATGTTGGCAACCACAACAGAAGTTTAGCAATAATTTCACTTGCTCGAGGAAAGTTAGCTAGAAGGAAAGTAAATATAATACCATGGAAAGATTTGTGGTTAGCATTGGAGCCTAATACTGGCATCAGGGAATCTTGGATTTAGGTATTTTCTAGTAAAAAGTTAAAGATCTCGGTGAACTACTGTTTTACATCTTAAAAATAATTTGTCTCTCATTTTACACAAATGACGCCCCATCTCCATATGCAAAATTTTCAGTGGTATTTCTCTATGAATGACATCAACAACGATGTGACAATGCAGTTAGGCAATAGAGATGAAATTCTATTAATAACACTTCTCCTTGTGCAATAGCATTCACTTCATCCAATCATTCACATATGTCAAACAAAACCATCACACTCAATAAGAAAACATATAAGAAGAAGCCATGTTGCATTCACACATCTTTGATTCTTTCTTTGTGTAAACTGTAAAGGTAGGAGAAAGACAGCTTTGATGCTGATGGGCTTCATACAAGATCATGAATACCACCAGTAAATACTTTTTACTAGCTTTGTAAGTTGTCATCTACATTAACAAACCTTTGTAATAACAACCATACTATCCTTGCTACTTGATCTTTTGAGATCATAGGCTCACCAAAGCACCGTATGATTACCCACATTACCAATAGTGAACTAACATGTTGAGTAACTTGAAAGATGACAACATGCCAAAATTTTATCTCATATTCACATGAAAAGTCATCATTCTCAGCAATAAGCATCGCCACTACCATTTTCTTAATAATATCGAAAATGGGTAAAGTTCCGTTTCATCATCAATAACAGGATTTCCATATTCATTATAATACACCACATCAAATACGTGATACACTCTTATGGAGGAGTGTCGGTTAAATTGCCGTGATGGAATGCAATCGAACTGATTTGTTATTCGCTGGGGTTGATTGGATCTAAGTAACCAAGATCAATAGTGGTCACTTGCCATAGAGTCGAAGATATTTTTATAGTCAAGGGGTACATTGAAGAATAGAAATTCCACAAGGCAAAATTTACTGCAGTTAATTATCTTGGTAAATGTTCTTAGAAGGCTGTGGCATTACCACTTACCAGACCATTGTTTTAATTTTTCAGGAGACATAATTATTTAGCAGGAGATTCATAGCTTGTTATGATAAAACTATAACAGGTCCTATCTCTTAACGTTCTTGCCAATCGATACGTTCTCTGATTTTCTTTGTCGAATGACACTGTTTTGCCTAGGTTGCTTTGTGTCTTGGGGTGTCCTTACACTTTTAAAGCTATAATAAACCATGAATCATGATTCATGCCCTATAACTTTCCTCCAAAAGAAACCATGTTAAAATCGCGCCTGAAGTCCCTTATTACAGCTGACATACAGGCACTTCATGCACTTAAGGAGGCAGAATGGCAGACTATAGTTCAGTGCAGCTCATGGTAAGTGAAGTTCAGTGCAGCACATGGTAAGTGAACTACGGCTATATACACAAGCTAAGTAAAGCGGATTACCCGCTGAAAATTTAGTTCTTAGCACAACCTCTTTTTCCTAATTTCTTTCATACTAGATAGCATAGATGTAAATTGTAATTTCATCCCATGTGAAGAAAATAGAAAAACTAATTCCTTAATGAACCACCAACAATGATTACCAGCAGCTATTTCCGAAGTTGAAAGTTTACTTGTGAACTAGGACTTTACACAAATATTTTAAACAATGCAGAACTAAGCAACAAATGATGTAATGCACCTTACCTCCTGTTAGTTTGACCTAATTGGATTTCGGCACCATAGGGAAAAATCTTCCTAACAGTTCCTTCCAGAAGTGCTCCTTCTCGGAGATACAATTTTTCCTATAACATGAAATAGCAAGCTCAGTCTCAATATGAACTGGGAAATCATAGAATGCAGGTCATCCATCTAACAATAATTGTACAACAGGTAAAATAGTAGACATAGGGTCAATAAAATTCAACTCACCCAGGCTTCTCGCTCACTAAGAATCAACTCATTTTTGGCTTCATTTATCCGACTGATCTGAACATACATCTTACTTCCTAGCTGTACAGACAATTGTGAAGAATAAGCTTTGACATAACACCTGAATATTCTATAATCCTGTTTAAGGATCATGACATAACGATTTGTGAAACCTAGAACTCAGGTCATGGCAACAAGCCAACAACAGAAGCTACCTCAGCGATAGTAAAGCAACCAAACAAATCATCAAATAAGTTATCTCCAATTTATTAGGGGGCAGGGGTGCCGACTGCCTGTCCATGAAACTAGAAAAATGAAATCGAACATAAATGGTGAACTGTGTACCAGAACGTTTCCCGTTAGGCATCATAGATAATACCATATCAAAGGCATATTGTTTGTTGTTCCTCACTCCTTTCATTTCATTTAATTATTAACTGTTTAGCTGACTTCCACAAATATTTTCTCGCTAGATATGCAACAGTTAAAATTTTTAGAAAATATAAGATTTAGTAAATTAAACATGACAAACTTAAACTGTATCTCTACTTATATTTGAATAAATTGAAGGTCAAATTCAACATCCCAACACAGTCAAATGGCGCTATAAATTTGGGATACGGTTAGTACCTGACACTAGGACATATGTAGTCCAATTACCAATCACTGTTAAAAATACACCAACGCAAGACTCAAATGGGTAGTTTGTCAGGTGAAATCTTCAACAGTGAGGCCTCACCGGCACATCCTCAGAGTTATCAGGCCCACCAAGGAAGCTACTACCTCGCCGGCTCAAATTCAAGGATATAGGACAATAGTGTAGTTTCTCGGTACCTACTCTCAGTAACTCGGTCTGATGATTTACGTTCAGTAATGCGAGGTATCCATTACTCTGTACAGGCTATAAACTTATACTATGCGGAGCATACAGGATATCGTACCAAAAAATATTCAGGTTTATGTGAAATCTGATGATTGCATACAAAAGCAATATCTTTGAAGAGAGGGCGAACGCTTAAGTCTCACGTAAGTACAAGACACATACACTGCAAACAGAGTTCATAATTATAAGCCACGACGCTGGGAGGACTGATAATCAATGATTAGGAGTTCCCAACAGAGCGACTCAACTGGGAGCTTGAGGACTTGAGGTGCAGAGGAAAGTAGTTTTTTTTTTTTTATTATTATTATTAGATTGTATGGTCCTGTTTGAGGAGCGAGACCCAAATACACAGAAAAATTTGTTGGTGGTGCTGAGAAAGGCCTGTGCTGCCTTAAGGACATCTAATAGACGGTTTAGCATCTCATAACCTTGTTGTTCAATCTACATTCTAAAATGGATTTGTATCACAAAGTATCGGTGCTACTAATAAGAAAACCAAAGAGAATTGGTATATTGCAGATGCATCACCCAGTTCAGCTAAAAGCTTACAATAAATTGGTAAATGGTACTCCATTTTCCATAATAGATAATATGAGTAATATCCTAAAGCCTATTATAATTGGGGGCGTAAGAAAATCTTAGAAGCTACTGTATTACAATTACTATCACCTCAGGGTGGTCAATGAGAGAGCAAATACTCAATGTCTCACATAATCGTCAGCATGGTATTTAATTTTCGTGTAACCCTTCAAGGCATACACAAATATTCAAGTTCAATAAAATATATTACCTTATCTTTCAGATCGGCATAGCTGTTTACTTTCTCAACTAACTCAGCCTTTGGGAGGAAGGCCCGTAAACCCTGTAAAGTTGAACACATATACTATTGAATTGAATTTGGAATATAATGAATATAGCAAAAACTGTACAGAGTAGCATCAAGACTGCGACCCACCTCAATTCTTGTGAGCAATCCGCTTATGTTCCACTCCGTAATTCTCACCTGAATAGGTTCTCCTAGTTGTTCTATCTGAACAAACAAAATGCTCAGTTAGTAAAAACAAATATTGTATCCCACAACAAAAAAAGTAACGCCTCTTCAATGCTACAACAAGCTTTGGAGCTTCTGTTTATTTTAATTTTCATTTACCCCTACTCTTTCCTTTAAAAAGAGAAGTTAATGAGCCAGTTGGCCAGTTACAATTCCACAAATATTCAGACACTTCCAGAGTTTGCCTTACTAGTGAAGACCCAAGTATTTGAAGCAGCATGGAAATGACTGAGCTGAAGAATGGTGCAAGAGTAAGCTATTGACCTCTACAGAATACTTTTTATAAATTATACTCCTTACATTCAAATCCAAGTATCCTGGCCAAAGGGGCTCGTGGATTTGAAATGAGGGAGTATTGACAGGTTAGTGCCTACTGATAAGGAGAGAGATAAGGGAAATCCGCATCTAGTAGATTGTGCGAATCAAATAGTTATGCGAGGGGAAAAGCAAAGCCCTTAATTAGCTAAGCTTCATCTACTTTAATTGTGCATGGTAAGGCAACTATTACCTAACATATAGAGTCTGCGAATAAAATATAAATAGACAAACAAAAACTATAGTTAATTCAAAAGAGTATTAAAAACAAACCACACAAATTTAAAAAGTCAGAAAAGAACCTGCCTCACACGATGCCAAGCAATTCGTCTGAAGTAGCGCCTACTTGAAAGCAATGGCCTGCCACTAAGTGTTCTACCAAAAACCTCAGCAATTATGACATTTCCAGCATCTATAATAGGCCTCCCAAAAGTCTGTTTACCACTGACTAAATCCTGTTTTTGAACAATCCCCATCTTCCCACTTGCCATGAACTCTTCAGCATTTTTATTTAAGTCACATAGCAAGTAATCCATCTCCTTGTCATACAAAGGAAGCACCTCTTTGGTCAACATTGTGCCCAATAAATCTGCCCCTACATTTATATCGAGCTTGTTCTCGTTGCCAGAAACAACTACTCCAACAACCAAGTCACCAGGCTTAGGGTCATAATACTCTACAAAAATCTTTTCAGACACCGTCTCACGTTTAGCTGGAACGTCTTCTACTTGTTCATCCTCTAATGTTTTAGACTTAAAGAACTTTAAGAAAGGCGCCAATGCCTCATCTTTATCCAGCTTTGTAGGCTCAATGATAATCTCCTTTTCAGGAACATCATTACTAGTAATTGGCAAAGGCTTATCTAGCAACTCTAGCTCTTCAGTATCAGCGAATTTCCCATCTACAGAATCTTCGGGCAACCGGGTATCTATTAAATCCTCAGAAACATTTTTTGCATGGCAAAAGGGACTATGAACGACTCCCAAAACTAGGTCATTTTGTGAAAGCGCAAAAAAACTTTGGGGAATAGAAGTCTTCTTCAACCAAATTCTATTACGGATTTTATATAGTTCAACCTTGCTCAAGGCCAAACTAATAGGACCCAGAAACGCCTTGTTTATAGGCGGCAAAAGACCAAATGGGGATATAGTTTTCATAGCCAACGGCATCTTATCTTGCGCATGAGCTCAATATGCTAGTCCTATTGATTCCCCAAGTAAACGATTTCACAATTTGAATCAAGTAATGGTCTGATATTGCTTCAACTCACTAAACATCCAACGAAACCCTTGCGAACATAATGCCTCTTGTCCTTTCCAATAACTAAAACACAAAATGCAAAGTACAAAATGTCAACACAGAAGCTACAGAGAGCTATATCACTTTATTAAAGCAACAACCATAGAGCTGAGGTGTCGCGTCGCTCTGTGGTTGAAAGTCAACAATTCAAAAGTCTTTTGCACTTGCTAGATTTCATGAAGCACGTTCATACTATCAATTTAATTAAATCACTTCAATGTTTATCACTCAAAATTGTTCAATTATAATACAACATCAAATCAGCTTGAATTATTAATGCAATTACAATAAAAACAATTCAAA
>VHZZ01003250.1:63377-76222 GCA_009801015.1 Silene noctiflora
GACTTAAAATGTTTTAAAAATCTCGCTTTTCCGCATTGAAGTTACTCTTTTATGTTAATTATTTGTGTCGTTAAATAGCGGGGTGTCACATCAGTACCATTCATATCCTTAATACTGAGGAGTTGAGTTCTCATGAAATGACTTTTAATAACTCCATAGAAATACTTAGTATTATTGTCTCCATCCTTAGTCCAAACAATCTTGGCTTTTTGGCTAAGGAATAGTGCACAAGCCTGTTGTAATTCCTTGACCTCCTCATGAGCCTGCTTCTCTTTTCCAACCACTGCACATTACTAGGATCCAGAGCAACATTAGATTGAATATATTCCAGATTCTTCAATGTTTTCATGTAACAGTTCTCATTGTCATCAAAATGATCCTTATTAAATTTCCTCAAAGAGTACTTTAACTGCTTTGATTTTTTAACCAGTCTATACATTTTAGTACCCTGATGATCAGTCTTCTACCAGGCGAGCAAATTAGGGATGAAATGAGGTGATTTGCCCCACATGGTATAATATTTAAATTATTTCCTTGGTCTATCAGGTTTGTATACAGTCTGGATCAGACAGGGAATGTGGTCAAAGGTCCCCTTAGGGAGAAAATTAGCATACATATCATTCATCTCCATACTCCATTCAGTATTGATAAGAACCCTATCCAATCTACTATACACTCTAGTAGAAACTTCCTGTTTTTTGTTCCAAGTGAAGAAAGAGCCCATGGCAGGAATGTCCACCAGACTGCAATTAATTATCCACACACTTCTAAAAGTCATCTATCTCTACATCAGTACTATCTCCCCCCAGTCTCTTAGAATGAGATAAAACACAATTGAAATCTCCACAAACGACCCAGGGTGCACTGATATTATTTGCAAATTGATTGGGTTGATCCCATAGATTATGCCTATCATTAATATCATTAAAAGCATATCCCATAGAAAGATAGAATTGCTTGGTAGAACTAATCTCTGTCACTCTCATGTTGATACACTGAGCAAAGTAGTCAAAAAATTCCACTTGATAAATAGTAGGATTCCACAGAATTCAAATCCTACCACCCTTATGCCATCTATTATTAGTAGAAATGCTCCAACCATCAACAAGAATACCATTTAAACTATTTAGAGACAAGGATTTTATCTTTTTCTCAAAGAGCCCAAATAAACCCACCTTATTCATATACATAAACCATTTGACATGTCTTTGTTTGGTTGGATTATTTAAGCCCCTAACATTCCAAAATCCAAGGCTATACATTCCCCACCACATGGTGAGGATCATTACCACTTATCCCAATGCCTACCTTGGGTGTATTTGAATTCTTCAGAGACTCAAGGAAAATATGCTGACTAAATCTGTGTACAGTGTATCCTCCATCAGCCAATTCTTGCCTACTCAGCCTAATAATAGGCTTGGCAGGGGAAGGACCAGAAAAATAGGTACCTGCCTTATGCCAAACAACTGGAGTTTTCAATTGAATCTCAACAGGGTGGGGTACAGGTGCAACTTCTTTAGGGGTAGTGACTTCAATGGCAGTGGAATTGGTAGTCCCCATACCCTGCTGCACACTGGCCTTGGTTACCTTCTTAGGTCTCCATATCTTAGCTCATGCCTTTCCTCTTGCTTGGACCTCTGATGTTTTCTTTTTGGCCTTACTGCACTTATTAGAACCATGTCCAATACCTTTATAGACTCCACACACCAAAGGCTTCCATTCAAACTCTACTTTAACAACAATCAAATTCCTATGTTCATTAAGGAAATTAGGTATTAGACTTTTGTTATAAAATAACCCTCTTCAGGAGGTGTTAGTTAGTGAAAATCAACTTTCTATCATAAGCTTTGTTATTGCTTACTTTAGATATAAGATTTGTTGTTTTTGCTTTTTGTCATTGCTTTTGTGTGGCAGATAGTGAAAGGATTCCCGACACATCATCTTGTTACCCTTCGAAGGCTAGCGGGCAATCTTTCACTACGCTTTCACCCTTAGGCTTGCATTATTACCCGTTCACGTTTTAGCTCAAAAATACTATGCTCTGACATGTAGTATCAAAGCCCAATGTGTGTATCTAAATCTAGCTTCGTCGGTGATCAACGCAATAAGTGAGAAACGTACTACTAGTGACCGTGTAACGGCCTTGAATTGAAGGAGTTAGTGTAACACCCCCATATACTAAAGTATCTTACTAAGGCCTACCTTAGCATACATGAGTATTATCATCTCGGTTGCCCGAGGTAGTTCATATCAAATAGAAAATAATAGAACAAATTAAATAATTTTATTAACTCATTAACCACCGAAAAAAATACAAAATCCGTACGCATAAATCTACAACGGAAGTACAAATTAACTAAATAAAATTGTCAACTAAACTAGGTGAGACTCAACGATGTCATGCGTCCTCCAACAATGCAAACGATAGCCCACAACGACCAAAAGATCACCTGTAAAGACTCACTGCTCACCATTTGTCGGCAATATCAAATGGATCCCCACATACAAGTAAGAGAAAACAAGAAACAACACAAACACCACACAGGGTCATTAATAGTCAGCATATTTAACCACGATTACGTAAGATATAATCACAACAACAATCCACACCCAATATCATCACAATCCTCCATTACCCCGTACTCCATAGTAACCTATATCCGAACCGCAACGCGGATACAATTGAATCTTATCGCAAAGAGTAGTCGGGTTCCCATCGCAACATGTAACCCACCCCTGTCGATGCCAGACCGCAGATTTGGACATCAAAATCCTCGTTCATCACAAGCGAACCCAAGCTCATTAATGTGCACATCCCCTTTTTGACGGGAGGGGCAAAACATGGGGGTGAAACCATCTCCCGACATGGCTCACAATATCGAACCACAACCTCCATTACCATTATAACACAATGATAATAAACACAATACCAGAAATCACACAATTATATAATCATACAACTGTACTGAGTATGGAAACTCTACCTTTATACCAAATCTACGTGCTAACACTAGAAATCAACAATGACCTTTAAGAATCCGTCACCTACAACGAATTATAACTTAATAATTACTAACTACCTGTAACACCCCTACTTACCGAGGAGCCTTAACCAGGCCTTCCTTGATTATTAAGGGCGCTAACTTCTCGGTTGCCCGAGGTAAGTATATCAAATAGACCATTCCAAAACATTTTAGTAAACCGTTTACATGTTACAATGGAGCAAAAGGTACAACTCAACTATACAAGAAAGTCACAATGTAACATCCATCCTCCAAACTCCATAGTAGCCAGTAGCCGACTACACACCACGGTGTGTAGCCCTGCCAGATTACCCATCGCAACGGGTAATCCACACCGCCAGTGGGGATCGCAGCCTTACCACCAAAATCCAAACGCTCATCGTAACGAGCGTACCCTGATCATTAATGTGCACATCCCCCTTGTGACGGAAGCCACAAGAGGCGAACATGGGGTTGGAACCATCTCCCGAAAATGGCTCCACAACAAGAACCAATAACCAATACGATAAATCTCAATCATAAAAGACCGTCACATTACATCTTATATCAATTAAACAGTCAACTGAGTAGGGAAACCCTACCTCTAGAGAATCTCAAGCAAGCAACGATCATCATCACACACATGTACATGGAAGATCACCATCGATACCTACAATAACGATATGACCTTATCACAACGACCATAACCCTAACCAAAACCCACAGATGGTGGCGATGACTTACCTTACTCGATGGAATGATGGCTAGATCGAAACCGACGCGCACATCCACTCCCATGGTGGTCTCCTAGGTGAGGGCTCAACAAGTGGTAGGGTGAAATGAGGTTGAGGGAGAAGTTGTTCTGATTTTAGATTTTGCGAAAAGAAGAAATGAAATGAAATGATTTTGAGTTATGACTTCCGCGTAACATTATATTAAGCTGCTGCTCACACACTCAGTCGAGTAGTGACATACTCGACCGAGTACACCGCACTCGGTCGAGTGTGACCAACACTCGACCGAGTGACCCTTGCTAGGTCGAGTTCTAGGTCTCAAACACAAAGTAACTCTAATTCCGTCCTTATCAAAGGGTCTAACACGGTTAAAAATACTTACGGTTAGTCAACGGGTCCTCCAATAGGGCGGATATTACAGTCTTCCTCCCGTAAAAATAACTTCATCCCCGAAGTTCGTCTCCCCGATACAAAAATGATCACCGAAAACTATGGTATAAATAGATAGGTCACACCCAACACCATCACGACACCAGCTAATCGTCACCACCCGTTGGTATCAAAGCCACAATTGTTGCATTATCCACATCACCCACACTTCTACACATAAAAGGTCACATGACACACACACCATGATGATAACTTGCATCACCACCACTTACTACATATACATGACACATAACACATGACATCATGATCTTCATAGTAAGACAAGTAATAAAATGACGGAAACACCGAGTTTTTAATGAATTTTAAACACGCGCGCGACATTCTCTACCCCCCTTAAAAGGAACTTCGTCCCCGAAGTTCACCCTCAAGACGGTCAAAGGAAAGAAAGAGAAGAAAAAGAGTCAATTTATCAATGTAATCCCGCATAACATACGTGCAAAGAATAAAGAATAACAATGCCAAACACAAAGGTTAGAATAGAAATGTGATGTTTCATAGGTATGAAACTTGCTACTTATGACGTGACATAATGCCGACTACGACAACCGATAAAACTGCCACCCAACATGCTACTAACTACCCTACATGACTACACGACATAACAATTGACTTGTTCATACAACAAATATCATATAACAACTATGCAACACGATCACAACTGAAATCTATGATATAAATCTGAATACTCGGTCGAGTAACAGTCACTCGGTCAAGTAAACGGTACTCGGTCAAGTGCCCTGCATACTCGGTCGAGTAGCCACAGACCAGAACATATCCCAAACATGATATACTCGGTACTTGTACTCGATCGAGTTCACCCTACTTGGTCAAGTGCTCAGTGTACTTGGCCGAGTATCCCAAATCAGAATACTCTCCATATGCAACTAACATACGCACCTGCAACGAAAACCAATTCCGTGACCCAAAGGTCACCATAATCATACATCAACTAACCAAAGTCTAAAAACATGAAACATGTCTAGGCCTTATGGCCGAATACAACATCCACACATAAAAGTTAAGTGGCACAAGGGCACCAAATCTGAAAGAAGTTCGACAAAATAAACAAGACAACATGAAGAGGATCTCAAGGGTAGGTGCCCACATCATCATCCATAGCTTCCTCGTTCCCGGCACCGGATGATCCAACTACATCATAAGCTCCACCATAGCCTTGCTGTGCACCACCTCCTACCCATCTCCCCTCCGAGTCTAGCTGACTCCCCTGGTTAGATCCCTATGGACCGACAAGACACTCCCGATCATTACTCTCTGGCACTCCCCAAGTAGACCGATCTACTCCATAGGAATGGAAGACGCCACTATCATCTCCGGGTTCTTTCCACCACACCGGCTATGCTAGGTCCATCCCCACGTTCTGGAGTTGAGCCATCTCATGCATGTTCCTCAACAACAAAGTGTTGGACAACCTCTCTGTCAACTCACTCACCTGCATACGGGGATCATGGACCGTAGGGTAACCCAGATAGTGGTACATGGGTGCACCCTGCTGCACATATGGGGTATCCTCCGCTACCTCCCTCACTACCCTAGATCCCCTAGTCTCCCTGATCGGCTGGGCCGACTTCCTACGGCTAGTAGGTAAAGTAGGCTCCGACATCTCCTCAAGTACATGCTCCAAAATTACGTAGGTCTAAAAGGGAGGGGTCTCCTCTAAGTAGTTGGTCTCGGGAAAGTTGTCCGCATCAGGTAGCCTCATCCATCTCATTCCCCTCACCCTCCAAGCTAAGGTCCCGTCACTAAGCACTCTCAATCACTTTTGATGTAAGAAGTAGTCCTTATCCATGGTAGGTACACTTTTGAACATGGCAGGAAACTCAGGAGAAGGCTCAAAGTTGTTCAGCCTCTGAGCCAAGCGGGTCACGATGGCATTACAACTAAGATGACAATGTGAAGACTAAGCCATATGTGCCAAACTAGCACACACAATGGTCGAGGTACTGTAGTAAAACCGCTCCTCCCGCTTAGGGTTCAAATAGGACATCAACAACATCACCTCCTGGGAGTTCAACTTTCTAATATCACTCCTCCCGTAGAGAAAACAGGTCATCATCCGAAGGAAAATCCTTAAGGTCACATGATGCACATCGTTGATCAATATGGCACTAACATTTGATGCCGTACCGGTAAGCAACGAAAGGTACCCACTTGCCCCACACTCCTTGGCTACATTAAAGTAATGATCCAGAGTGGGCTTCTCTAGCCCCAACTACTTCGCCATATCATCCATGGTAAGACAAAAGTTGGTGTTCATCAACCTAAAGCTAACGGTTTCACCATCCTCATCATACGAGTATAAGCTCATAAATTCCAAGATCAGAAACTCATAAGAGTGCTTACGGAGATGATACAACCTAAACATACCCAATGCCTTAAAGAAGTGCCTCTCATCTACCTCGATGCCCAACTATTCCAAGATACTCACATCCACACACCTAGTTGCCCTTAAGATACGGGTCATCAACGATACAAAAGCTTCCCTTCGGTTGAAATCAGCAAACACAACAACGGGTACTGAGACATGGCGGGAACCGTAAGTCCTTGGCTCCCTTAGCCTCGCTCGGCGGCGACACTGGCTCGGGTCCTCTTGCTGGATGGTTTGGCAGCGGCGGCTCTCGGTATGCTGTAACAACACGGTTTAGAAACAAATTCCGGCTTATAAAGATTAGAACAAAAGAGACTTTCAGATTTTAATTTGCTCAAAAGGTCTTTAAGACGGATTTTTCGCTCAAAGTACTCAAAATCAAGTGCAAAATATGATAGTATTAGCACCCTATAACCTTTTTCAACCTTAAAAGTGGATTTGAAGTAGCAAATGTCAAAATAGAAATTTCGGGATCAATTTCTACAAAATTTGGGCTCAAAATCATGGTTTCTAGCATCAATAACAAGAGCTAAAGCAAGTTTCATTGAAATTCGCCATCTATAGCATGATTCCAAGGCATAAAAATTAAAATTTCAGTTTCTAATTGATACTTTTCTACCCAAAACATAATGAAAACAATTGAAGTGATGTTACCTTGCAATTTGGATGAGAAATCAAAGAAGAGGATGAACAAAAGCGGATTAAAGGAGTAGTAGGACAAGGTTTCTCAACCTTTTGGTAGAGAAAATTAGTTTGAGAGTTTTTGACTGTTTGCAAATAGTTGTTTATGTCGAAATAAGAAGAGAAAAGAGTATATAGATAGCCGAATTTTAGTAAATCGCGATTCTGGGTAAACAAGGGCACTCGGTCGAGTATCCCGTACTCGGTCGAGTAACAGGTACTCGGTTGAGTTTCGATATTTGGCAGATTCAATTTTAGTTCTGCTTTTCACGAACTCAGTCGAATAGCCTTTGAACTCGGTCGAGTGAGGACAACTCGGTCGAGTTTCCCAAAAAGCCAAAGAAACAATTTACGTCAACAACATCAGCGTTCGTGCAATACGAGACGTCATTCGGAGCCTAAGAAGCGTTTTAGAACTCGTCACTAATTAGTTCTTACTCACGAAACTATAAAATGCTAAACACACATAGGTATTAAGCACTCGAATAATCCTATTTAGAGCATCCCAACTCGACTTATACCACCTTATACACATCGTCTTAACCCTCGACTCAAAACACACGACTACACATTATAGCAACATACTCAAGACTTACGCATTAATATAATGTATATACACATCTTCATACTTCGTTACCAACTACTCATGCGAATAAAACAGTCCATCAACCATATACTTAGCCATACTTCATTACCGGAACATATGCATCTACTAAGAGCGTCATACATCGTACACACCGCACACCCATATCACTTTTACACCAAACTACATATAACATCACGCACTTAAATCATATTCAACACACAAACATATACGCAGTTCCAACTCAATATCCCACCCCGAGGTTACTGACTTAAGCATATTGAGGTCGGGATTCTGGAATGAGGGCGCCTTCTCACCAAAAACCAAACATAAGGGGCTCTTAACACGCATACACCAGGTTCATTTTAATTGACACCCTACATTCATTAGATTCATGGGTTACAGGTTCCAAAATCGTCGCTCTGATACCACTTTGTAACAGCCCCACTTACCGAGGAGCCTTAACTAGGCCTTCCTTGATAACTAAGGGCACTACTAGACCTGGCAAATCGGGTCAACGGGTCGGGTTCGGGTCGGGCCAGTTCGGATCGGGCCAGTTCGGGTCTTTCATTGATTTCGGGTTAATTCGGGTTGGCTCGGGTCATTTCGGGTTTCGGGTCTATTTCGGGTTGTTAGTCGGGTCAGTTTCGGGTCAAACGGGTCGGGTTATTTTGGGTCGGGTCATTTTCGGGTTAATGAATAAGAGAGAAAAGGTCATTTTAAGTATTTTCGGTTCAATTAGAGTTATGTTTTGTCGGGTCATTTTCGGGTTGGGTGGTTTTCAGAACGGGTCATTTTCGGGTCGGGTCAGTTACGGGTCAAGAAWGCTCGATCACGTTCGGGTCGGGTCGGGTCAATTCGGGTTTTCGGGTCACATTCGGGTGATGTAGTTCGGGTCATTTCGGRTCTCGGGTTATCCTTTTCGGGTCGGGTCAATCGGGTCGGGTTACTTTTGCCAGGTCTAGGCACTACCATCTCGGTTTTCCGAGGTAAGTATATCAAATAGACCATTCCAAAACATTTTAGTAAACCGTTTACATGTTACAACGGAGCAAAACGACAACTCAACTATACAAGAAAGAATATTACAATTGGTGGCACTACTATCTTCCAACGATCGACTCATTGTCATGCGCCCGTTCCACACCGCAGCAACACCAAGACAACATTCATACTAGACCTGAAAGTCACACTGCTCACCACCCCCGAATGGATCACCACAGTTTGAAAACATAAAATAGGGTCAGTCAACTGCATAACTAATATAACAACACAACAAGGTAAACCAATACAACCAAGTCACACCTATAACATCCATCCTCCAAACTCCATAGTAGCCAGTAACCGACTACACACCAAGGTGTGTAGCCCTACCAGATTACCCATCGCAACGGGTAATCTACATCGCTAGTGGGGACCGCAACCTTACTACCAAAATCCCAACGCTCATCGCAACGAGCGTACCCTGATCATTAATGTGCACATCCCCCTTGTAACGGAAGCCATAAGAGGCGAACATGGGATTGGAACCATCTCCCGAAAATGGCTCCACAACAACAACCAATAACCAACACAATAAATCTCAATCAAACATTAACCATAAAAGACCGTCACATTACATCTTACATCAATTAAACAGTCAACTGAGTAGGGAAACTCTACCTTTAGCGAATCTCAAGTAAGCACCGATCATCATCACACACATGCACATCTAAGACTGCCATCGATGCCTACAACAACGATATGACCTTATCACAACGACCATAACCCTAACCAAAACCCAAAGATGGTGGCGATGGCTTACCTTACTCGATGGACTGATGGCTAGACCGAAACCGATGCGCACATCCACTCCCATGGTGGTCTCCTAGGTGAGGGCTCAACAAGTGGTAGGGTGGAATGAGGTAGAGGGAGAAGTTGTTCTGATTTTAGGTTTTGTGAAAAGAAGAAATGAAATGAAATGATTTCGGGTTATGACTTCCGCGTAACATTATATTAAGGTGCCGCTGGCGCACTCGGTCGATTACTAACATACTCGATCGAATACACCGCACTCGATCGAGTGTCACCAACACTCGGCCGAGTGACCCTTGCTAGGTCGAGTTCTAGGTCTGAAACACAAAGTAACTCTAATTCCGTCCTTATCAAAGGATATAACACGGTCAAAGGTACCTACGGTCAGTCAATGGGTCCCCCAATAGGGCGGGCATTACACTACCCTTCATTAACCGATCTAGTATACACCCATTACCAATTCTCCCATTTTCCTAAAATTCTAGGGTTTAGTCACACTAGAAAACAAATGAATGATATAATTACAACATATAATAGGACTTAAAAACTTACTAGCAACAAAGGATGAGAGATAGAGACAAATCCCTCATTCCGCAATCGATCTCCATACTAGATGTTTTGCTATCTTAGAAAGGTGTTTATTGAGAGTTTAGAATGTTTCAGGATTGCAAAAAGAAGTTTAGAACTGATTAGGTGAAATATAAACAACACACTTAAACACGAATAATGAACCGCGGAAAAACAACACCCAGACCGGACACTCGGTCAAGTATCCAACATACTCGACCAAGTACACGCTACTCGACCGAGTGTCACACTAACTCGGTCGAGTTCCCCCCAAGTTAGTAGCCTGGCAAAAACACTCAACAGACGCACTCGATTGAGTGAAGCCTACTCAATCGAGTACGCCATAAGCAGAAATAAGAAGTATTTGTAACACCCCCATACACCAAGGTACCTTAACAAAGACTAACCCAATGTATGAAGGTGCTACCATCTCAGTTTCTCGAGGTAGTACACATCATAGTAACCATAATGAATTTTTTTTAAGTAAAACAACTTTAAAGAAAACGAAATACAAGTCTCAAACTCTAAAAGTAACAACAAAACTATAAAGTGAATGTATCTAACTTAGCGGAAGCTAAACTACTAAACAGGTTGTGACTCAGCCCTGCCCATGCCTCGCGAGCTACATAAATAGCCATTACCTGCTAAGCCAACTGATCACCATTCCCGAATGGATCACCATAGTTTTGAAAACAAAGACGGGGTCAGTCAACTGCATAACTAATATAACATCACAATAACATAATCTAATGCACAACCAAATCAAGCTGTAACATCCAACCTCCAAACTCCTAGTAACCAGTAACCGAATACTCACCAAGGTGTGTAGCTCTACCAGATTACCCATCGCAACAGGTAATCGACGCAGCCAGTGGGGACCGCAGCCTTACCACCAAAATCCCCGCTCATCGCAACGAGCGAACCCATATCATTAATGAGCACATCCCTCTTGTGACGGGAGCCATAAGAGGCGAACATGGGGTTGGAACCACCTCCCAAAAATGGCTCCACAACAACATCCAATAACCAAACACAATAATTCTCAATCAAACAATAACAACAATAGATCGTCACATACACCTTATACCAATTATACAATCAACTGAGTAGGGAAACCCTACCTGAACAACAATCCAAGCTAAAGCACAACAAAGCAGTCTAGAATGACTCCTCTATGAACTCCTCACCTAATATGATATCAGTCAATCAATATCATGACATACAATACTTGCGATTCACCCTAAACCCGTGATAAGTAGCATTTTAGTCGCATTTTACCCCGCATTTATACCTTATTCCGACTCGATTTTGCATGCTTAATTTATTAAAAAGCTCATTATGTTAACTAATTTATAATAATTAGTTGTATTAGTTATATTTAGTAACTAGTCGGATTATTATTATTATTATTATTATTATTTTAATTTAATAATGTAGGTGAGACGAGATTGCGAGACGGGAGCAAAGTCAAAGTCAATGTAAGGACTAGAGTCAAGGCCGAAGTTGACCATGACCCTTCTTCTTCATCGATCATCAGCATCATCAATTCATAAATTGCACCCTCCATCATCAACAATTGCAACAACCTAGCAACAAGCAGCTTCGCCACCAACAAACCTCCATCACCCTTCATCATCATCAACCAACAACAAATCAATCACCATCTTCACCATAATTAACCACCATTCTTCTCCATCATCACCATCAACTTCACCACCATACATCACCGATCCATCAATCCTCACCATAACCCATTCTTCACCTTCATCATCGAAATCCATCGTCATCTTCATCATTCAAACCACAATTCGATAAGCAACAAGAACGCAAACAGCCTCAAAAACCCTCTGCCGGTGCACCTACTGCCGCCACACCGGCTCCCACCTTCCTTCCTCTTCATTCCCAACCTCAATTTTGAAGTGCTCGGTGCCGGCCTCGTCACTGGCGTCCGACTAACCGGCTCCCAACTCTTATTCATTCTCTAAGCTCAAAAATGCACTCACCAAGTGCTCCCTGCCAGTTGCCCTTCCGCCGTCGACCCGGTTCCCATGCACTGCACAATAAATCCCTTCCCTTTGCTTCAAATGCTCGGCGCCGGTGACCCTGACGGCCGCCGGTCAACCGGCCTGCGACACAAGGCTCAAGGAAAAGCTGCGTTTGAAGCTGGGTGAAATATCGTTTTGTTTAATTTTTTTTTGAGGCACTTTAATTTTGATTGAAGAAAATGTTTAAGAGGATATTAGGAGGGGAGTGTGTTTTGGGCCGGTTAAAAATGGATTAGGGTGAGTTGGGCTGGGAGTTTAGTGAGTATATTAGGCCCAAATTTGGGTTATGAAAATGAGTAGTATAAAAGCATTAGTCTGAGGTTTTTGACACACATTACACATTAGATTAGACTAGAAACTACTTCTACTTACATTATTACACTCCTTAGTTTAGTTCAAACAATTATTCATATTTTAGGGTATAAAATTAGAAAATCCTTTGTAATATTAAAAACCGTCTCAAATTAAAGTTATAATCTTTCTTTATTGTAATCTCAATTACTCTTTAGTTTATGCAATACATTAGTTTTCTCAATTGTTTACATTTAGTAATGGGTTGAATATGGAGGAAGAAGACATTCATCCTTATTAATTCAATCCAAG
>VHZZ01003252.1:28069-46274 GCA_009801015.1 Silene noctiflora
TAGACCTTAAAATGTTTTAAAAATCCCGTATTTCCGCTGTTTAAATTCGCTTCCGCATATTAATTAAGTGTCGCTAAATAGCGGGGTGTCACACACTTTATGTGAGAAGGGGAGGAGACAATGACTTTCTCTTAGTCTTTCTCTATGTTGACGATCTCCTCGTTACTGGGAATAACGCCAACATGATCGTTACTTTCAAGGAGGAGATGAAGAAGATGTTTGAGATGACAAATTTGGGGATGGAGGTTCACCAATCTCAAGATGAGATTTTTATTTCTCAAGCTAAGTATGCTCAGGATATTCTTAAAAAATTCAAGATGCACCATTGCAAACCAGTAGCAATACCACTGGCCATTAATATAATGAGCATATATCCAAATCTGATGGCAGCCAGAAGGCAGATGCAGGGCTATACAGAAGCATTGTGGGTAGCTTGCTTTATCTCACAGCAACTAGACCAGATTTGATGTTTGCTGCAAGCCTACTTTCTAGGTTCATGACTGAACCAAGTGGCATTCATATGAGAATAGCGAAAAGAATCCTGAGATATCTAAGGGGAACTTCAAATTTTGGAGTTATGTTTGAATCAAGTGTAGAGCCAAAATTGACAGCCTATTCTGACAGTGATTGGGTTAGTTCAGTTGACGACAAGAAAAGTACTTCTGGCTATGCTTTCACACTTGGTTCTGGGATTTTCTCATGGATGTCTAAGAAACAAGGTGTTGTGGCTCAATCTACGGCTGAAGCAGAGTACGTGGCAGCAAGCGCTACAGTAAATCAAGCTATTTGGCTAAGGAAGATATTTGCCGATATGGGTCACACACAAGAAGATTCAACAGAGGTTCTAGTAGATAGCAAATCGGCAATCGCTATTGCTAAGAATCCAGTTTGTCATAGCAAAACAAAGCATATGAAGATCAAATTTCATGCTATTCGTGATGCAGAGCAAGAGAAAGAAGTCAAGCTTGTMTATTGTCCTACCGAGTATCAGATTTYAGATATCTTTACAAAAGCTCTACCAAGAAACRRATTTGAGTTTTTAARACTCAWGCTYGGMGTTACGGCCAAAAGTCTCAAGGAGGAGTGTTGAAATAATGAGACTTTTCAAGATTTATTTAGGTTCATGCACTTAGTTAATACCATGAATCTAGATTATTTATACATAGTGTATGTACTATGTATCTAGATAATTCATGAATCATGCATAATGTATTTAGTATGAATCTAGATCCTTCATGCATATGTATGTACTATGAAGTATGAATCTAGATGATTCATGCATACATCCTAGAATATGAAAAGGATCCTAGAATATGAAAGGGTGCGTATCACATATAAATACCATGTAATCCTAAGGCATTGTAATTAACTATTTTCAATCAATCAAAATCAATCAATATTCAATCAATACAATCTATCAATTACTCACAATCAATAAAACAATCAAACATATTTCTCTCCACTTTCTCACTTATAACTATCACAAAACCGAACATCTTCTCAAATTAACTCAAACTTCAGCTTGATTCAGTTGAGCTCAGCTCCATTAAGTTGAGCGCGACGCCATTTAGTTCAGTTCAGCTCAACTCAGCTTCGTTCAGTTCAGTTCAACTCATTTTCTATCAGTTCAACTCAACTTTATTCAGTTTAGTTGAGCCGAACTCTTCTCAAATTAACTCTTACTTCAGCTCGATTCATTTGAGCCCAGCTTCACTCAGTTCAGTTCAGCTCAACTTCATTCAGCTCAACTCTTCTCAAATTAACTCTTACTTCAACTACATTCAGTTCAATTCAACTCAGCTGCATTCAGTTCAGTTCAGTTAAATTCAGCTCAACTTTTCTCAAATTAACAATTACTTGAATTTCATTCAGTTCAGCTCAACTCTGTTCAATTTATTTGAGCTCAAATCTACTTCATTCAATTCAGTTCCACTTTTCCTAGTAGAAAAAAAACACAGGTTGAAATAAAAGTTCTTAACATAAGAATGTCTCTTTGATTAGCCACGTTCTCGAGATATCGTTAGCGAGTAAGATTTAAGGACGATCGGCCTAATCTCCATTTGCTTAATTTGCTATTGTTAGTCCACAGGCAGCTGCTGATGCAACGTTAATGGAGATTGGCTACTATAAGTTTGATGCTTTGATTTGCATGGAACTACTTTATACATTATACATCATATAACGTTACCATTAGGCTCGTGTTTTGCACGGGCATTAAATCTAATAATATTATATTTGACGGTTTTCCGTGGGACGCAGACTGATTAATTCACGGAATGAGGACTTTTAGTTTGCATCACATGTAAAATCGTCTAATAAAGGGCACTTTTATAGGGCCAATTCAAATACAATTAAGCGGACAAGATCTTATATGAGACGGTTTAAAAACTGAAATTTGAGCTTGCGCCTATAATCGCACAATCAACATTATTAATATCATCTAAGTAACATGAAATTTTCAGGAACCAGAAACCAGTCTGAGGACAACGCCTGTATACTGGAATTAGCACTTCATCACAAGGAGCCGAAGGAGGCGTTAAACCAGATATCTGGAAATATCTATTTTAGCAGGTTGCTGTGACGAATAGTTAGTATGAGCTCCAAATAGCGAGACTGTAAATAAATTATGATACTACCATTTTACAACTAATGAAAAGCCTAAGACCACCATCTTTCTCAAATTCCATTGCCATGTATCCGCTGTTGGAATTTGCAGTTGCATCAAACCAGAAATCTGTTAAATGCATTCTCGGCTGAATTGGGGAAAAGAAAAGGTGGGCATTGATTCGGGTGGACTGCCACAAATACAGCATAAATCGTCATTGCACAGACCCCTTTTCTTCAGCCTCGTCTTAACATTATGTCTGTCTAAGACCGCACTCCTAATACGCTCCCTAAGCCATTGCTACTGAACAGTTTTTGCGGATAATCAAACTAAAACCACAACTAGTTCTGCAGTGAAAACTGAAACAAATTTGCAAGAAAAAAAATTCATCTAAGGATCACAAAGCTTTTTATTATGAATAAAAAATCTCAATCAGATAAACAGAACTTTGAACAACGATCTGAACATTCGGCCTTAATACAAAACTGTACTTGCAATTAATATAGCATTTACAGAAGTGATTCAACAGAAATCCAAACAGTGCGTACTTAGCCACGCCTTTTGCTTAGGCGCCAAGAGTTAGGCTCATTAAACCTGTCATGAAGTGGCTCAATACGTTCTTGGCTTTTGCGCTTGCTCATTTTCATCGGATCTGCCACTTTGAAACATCTTGGAGCTAATTCAACCAGCCACTTTGGATCTACAACAGTCACCTCGTGCATATACTCTCTTGTTGTCATCACAAGTTCGTGGTAGATGACCCACTCTGGCTGTCTATGAAACAATGCACTACTCGGATGAATGTAAACAGACTGATTCTCAATCAAGGTTCGGTATCCCTCTGGTGGGTCCTTCTTGGCTACATGAAAGAAAAACCCAGCACAAATCGCCATCCTTATTTTCGTAAAATTCTTCCCAGCACTCACAACATCTAATCCATACTTCGCCATGATAGTGAGGAGTTGTTTCCTGATATCTTGTGCCCTTTGCAACGACCGATACTGAATAAAATTTTCAAAGCACCATGATTTCGAGAAGTTTGTTGCTTTCCAGGACTTATACACAGTAAGCAACATAAGGTGATCGCCTTCTGGCTGGAAAAATTTGGCCTTCTTTTGGTCAGCTTGTGCTTGCTTTTCCCTCGGCCTGTAGAATATATTTCCCGATTGAATCATTGAAATTACTGTAAGAATCTCGTCACTGCATCCAAGGTCGACACTGGCCAAAAGCATCTTTGACAATGGCGGCTCCAAGGGGAATTCGGCCATCTTTCTACCCAACTTGGTCAAAAGACCCTCTTCATCCAAGGCCCCCAAGCTATACAACTGCTCCATAGCAGAAATAAGGGCTTGTGGTGCAGGTGGGTCCATAAAATCGAACGACAAAAGATCATTAATTCCCATAGCCTTCATAGTCAATGTGGTCATTACAAGATTAATTCTCTGAATCTCAGGAATTGGGGTGGGGGCCATTTCATTTCGGAAGGCACTTTCAGTAAAAAGGCGAAAGCATTTCCCTGGCCCAGTACGACCAGCACGCCCTGCTCGTTGCTTGGCTGATGCTTGAGAAATCGGGGTTATCACCAGAGAATCAAGACCTAGTTTCGGGTTATACACATTTTGCTTAGCAAACCCGGGATCAACTACATAATATATCCCATCAATTGTTAGGGAAGCTTCAGCAATATTTGTAGCCACAACCACTTTTCGTTTCCCAGGAGGAGCAGGATCAAATATCCTAGATTGCATGTCACTAGGAAGGGCACCGTAAGCAGGAAGAATAATCAGTTCAGGTGCTTGATTACCAAGGGTTTTCATTTTCTCATAAAGATACTCACATGCATAATCGATTTCCTCTTGTCCGGTTAAAAAGAGAAGAATATCACCTTCAGCTTCTAACAAGTGAATTTGCAATACAGTCTTCAAAGCCGCGTCACAGTAATCAGTCTCCGCCTCCTTGACATACAGAATCTCTACAGGAAATGTTCTACCAGGGATTGTAAATATTTGACAATTGTAGAAAAATTCAGAAAATTTCTCCGCATTCAGCGTGGCAGAAGTGACAATTAAACGAAGATCAGGTCTCCGTCTAACAAGCTGTTTTAGAAGCCCAAACAGGACATCAGTGTGTATAGTCCTCTCATGCGCTTCATCGAGCATTATAACAGAATACTGCGTAAGATTCTCGTCAATAAGAATCTCCCTAAGCAGCATACCATCGGTCATGTACTTAATCACAGTGTCACAGCTCGTACAGTCTTCAAATCGAATAGCATACCCAACTTCCTCACCCACCCGACAACCAAACTCTTCCGCCACCCTCTTGGCAACAGACGTAGCAGCAACTCTACGAGGCTGAGTACACCCGATTTTACCATTGGCAGTATAACCCGCCTCTGCAAGATACTGAGTCATTTGAGTAGTTTTCCCGGAACCAGTCTCACCAATCACAACCAGAACCTGATGATTATGTACAGCCTGCACAAGCTCTTTCTTCAGTTTAAAAATCGGTAAACTTTCCCGCTGTTCTTGGATAGATAACCTCGATTTCTGCCCAAAAGTGGGAGCCTTACCATAAGCTTCTTTCTTCCATTCGGGCATGTCATGGGCAGACAAACCGACACCTCGCAACTCATGTGCAAGACGCCTATCTCCGCTCTCTGGCAATGGATCTTCCCATGGTCGATTAAGGTCTTTCGGAATAGAATCAAGAATCATTCTCTCTTGTTGCTGTCTGATTTCTCGCCTTTCCTTGCTCAATGCAGGCGCCAATGCAGCAGCCTGACTCAAACAACCCTCGGGATTCTTGGAAATTCTAATAGGAGACATGTCTGCAGCGAAACGAGTTTGCCCTCGAAGAAAGAAAGGTTCCTCGTCATTTAACTCTATCTCAAGTTCTTGTTCAATGTCGTCTTCTCGTTGATAAACCGTCTCATCGACTTGTCTTTCGTCAAAACTCGAAAGATCCTTGATACTCATTACACCAGACGCAATAAGCTGCTTCATTTCGAACATCTCTGCAGAATTCATACGCTTCAACTCCTTGTGCCTATATGTTTCAACTGCAGTCCCACGCATTCTTGAAGATCTTAGCACATCCTCGTATAAAAATTCTTGTATAAAACCGTCTTATAAAATACTTTGTAATGATTCTGGTAGACGTATAGGGGTGTGTATAATATATATAGGTACCAATATGACTAGTCCGAGTTGAAATAGGAATAAAATAAATTAGGAAATAATTTAAATTAACGAAATTAATTTAGGAAAGAAACAATAACGTACAAAGAAACGAGTTATAGCTGTTCACGGGTCGTCCCGCCCATTAGGCCCGTCCCGTCCGGCCCGCTTATTTCGTGGGCTTGGACAAATATTTTTTACCCGAAAAATTAAGAGGGCGGGCCAAGCCCAACCCGCCAAGTTAATGGGCGGGTATGGACAATAAGAAAAGCCCACGGGCCGGCCCATTAGGCCCATTTACTATTTAAATAACATTAACATAATAATATATAAAATATAATACGTAAACTAAAAAGGTTAAAATATGACGAAAATATTTATATATTTTAATTAATAAAGCGTCTAAATTAAATTAATGTTCAAACAATAATATTTACGTCCAATCATTACCTCTAACCTTACATGTATTTCTTCACTATACATAAATTCATGTACCTCATTTCAAATTTCAGATCAAGGTATGCGATATAAAAAAAAAAGTAGCTTTAATAGAAGTCATTCTAACAACAGTTGAAGTTTCGTGTTATGGCCCATTAGCCCATGGGCCGCCCGACTTTTGACTAAAGGGCGGGCTAGGGCAAGGACAATCGGCCCATAATTATGGCCCGGCCCGCCCACTAAGGTCTTAGAGGGCAACTTTTTTCTTCACTGCCCGGCCCATGTCCGGCCCAAGCCCGCATTTGAACAGTAAAACGAGTACAGTTGTACTTGTTGCCCAAGTATTTTACTTCAAACTGCTTGAATTTAAAAGTTAAATTAAATTGCATTAGGTATTTTAATTTATCTTATTATCGTTAAAATTTAGGGATGATAAAAATTATTTAATCACTCCTAAAAAAAAGGTTTCGCCAAATCTTAAATTGTACGATGGGCATTTAAATAATTTTGAAACTTTTGTATGGTCATAACTCAGATCATTACCATAACTTGTCAGAGAAAATTAGTTCAAACAATAAGTTTTTTTTTTTTTTTTTTTTAAAAAAATAAAATAAAAAAATTGCACATACTTTAAGAGTATTACTAACCTATTAATATGAAAACTCCTTTCAATTCAGATCTTTAAGCATTCGTTTTTTTAACGTGCAACTCATTTTTTACTTGGTGTAAAAAGGGTTTATTCAAGGGCGGAGTCAGTTTTCTCGTGGATGTGGAACTTACAAGGTTCCAAGCTGAGTTCGAGGATGTAGAGTGACGGTTTGAACCTTCAACATTAGTACGAGTACAAGACAGATCAACACTTGCCCACTAGATAGCTGATTGAAGGGCACGAAGGCAAATAAATAGGTCACTGGGGAGTTAAAGGGCACAGAAGATTATATTTGACGGTTTTAAATGAAGGACGTAAACTGAGTAATTGTACACCGAATGATAGCATTTGCCTTGGCATCATAAAGGAATCACATTTATAGTGCCAAATAAAATACGCGGATGAGATTATAAATGAGACGGATTAAAGACAAATTTAAGCTTGTGCCTATAATCACACAACCAAACATTATTCTTATCATCTAAGCTTAGTTCTGGAAGAAATGAAATGTTCCAAGAAAAGATATCATCTAAGTAACTTGAAAATTTCATAAACCAGAAATCAGTCGAAGAGCAACGCCTGTATACTGGAATTAGCACTTCGTCACAACAAGGCATTACACCGGACTGATTGGATGATCTATCTCAGCACATTACTCTGACGAATTTGTGAGAACCCACTCCACCAACGTTGATACGCCAAATCCTGTTGCTGCGCGCTTCTTTTCATTCCAAACAGGACCGGCCATATCAATATGCATCCATTGAACTTTCTCATCGACAAACTGCGATAAAGTTCATAAGGTCAAGTTTGGCAGTCAACAGAATTACTCCTACCATGCAAACTAGACAGCATAGAAATTGACCGCATGAGACAAATTTGACATGCTCAACACCTCAACTGTCAGAAATCAAGTGCTTCCCCCAACTTTTAGCCCACACAATACAGTTTGCAAATTCTGAATTGAAATCATTCCTTGGAACACCTTAAACTCTGATTTCGGGTACTCATCACTGAACTCATGATATAATGAAATAGTTTGCATAAAACTGTATCATTGTATGTATAGCCGAAAAGAAATTTGGATATAGTTCAGAGTCTCCACTCCTATAGTGAAGACTGTAATGGCTTTCCAATTTCTAGGTTAAGAGGCCGAAGTGGCCACTCACTGGGGGTTTAGCATTAGTAGAGCCAAATACTCACATGAGCAGAGTTCAGACATTTGAATAAATGCAAGCTCATAAAACATAGCCTCGTGGATTATGGTTATGGCTGTATAAGAATTATACATATGAAATAGGTGTTTTCATTAATCGAGAACATATGAATAGGAGAAAAGAAAGGTATTATCCTAAATTTTAGTGTGAAAAGGCATTATACATATGATATAGTATTAGTGTGAAAAAAGTGGCCAAATTATCAACATTAAGGGGCATTTGGTATATCAAAGGGAAAGGGGGAATAGGAGAAAAGAAAGGTATTATCCTAAATTTTCTTATTTGATTACTCAAGAAAGGGAATACAATAGCCACCCATTTTCACTACACCATCACGCCACCATCAAGTCATCAACCACCACCAAGTTCACACCCACCTCGACCATTCATGACCGCCGGCGCCCTAACGACTTCACCCCTGCCTCACAGCACAGCCAATCTAACCAAGACGAAACCCCACCCTTAACCTCCATGACCACCACCACCCCAAAACCTTGAAAACCCCTCCATACCCACAAAACCCCCTCCCCCACCCTCGAAAACACCAGCCCATGGGAAGTAAAGACCACCACCAGCAGTAAGGGACGGCAAGAACATCCAGACTTCCAAAATGATTTACCAAACCATTGACCCACACTTCAACTATTAATGAAAAGACATAAGATATGAATTTCACCTGTTTCAAAAATAACGCAGCAGTAATGGCACCACCTTGACGACCGCCAGTGTTAACCATATCAGCAACCCCTGATTTCATTGACTCCCAGTAACTATCTTCCAATGGCATCCTCCAAAGTTTCTCCCCGTTTGCTTCAGCGGCAACAGTAACCTCTTTTGCAAGTGCATCGTCGGGAGTGAAGATACCTGATAAAAAAACCATTAGCTGAGCAGAATGTGATTTGGAATAAGCCATATAGAAATTGAAAACTAAAAATCCCGCTTTTGTCGCTCTCAGTCTTCCGGATTTGAAAAAAATTGAGAGAAATCAGATATTTCTAATAAATATAACAAAAAGAAAAAGATGATAATTAATCTGCTCACATCATTAGCCCACATCATGTAATATACTTAGTACTTGGTATATTTTAGAGTAATGACTACGTATAAAAACTTTGAATACTTCACTTTGACCTGTATTGTACTGCAACGTAATTGTAATATTGTCTGCCTGAGAGCAAAACAAAAACCATATTCAATTCAGTATCGTCAACAGAAAGCATTAGAATGTAAATTACCAGCTATTGAAGGTCCCAAAGCAACTACGCAGGCTCCGGTTAGTGTTGCCAAATCAATTATCTGCCAGAGAAGGATCAACATCATTAGTTTAACTCGATCAAAATGACAAACATCATCATATGATGTAGGCCCACAAATTTTTAAGACAATGGCTAAACCCACCTATATACCAGGGAAAAGAAAAACAAAAAAAGAGCAATTGAGCTATCACTTCTGGTATTGTTTTACAAAAATTTACCTTGTCCACGCCTTGGTTGCAAGCATATACTAAAGCATCTGCTAGAGTAAGTCTTCCTTCTGCATCTGTGTTGTTAACCTGAATAAAAAAAATGACATCAGGAAAGGCAAGTACAACTTTGAGAAAATGGGCAACACAGTTTGCATCTATCCCTTCATTTTGTATATGGGCGTCTTGTTTATAGGGTCTCTTTGTATATGGGTGTCACTTTTACGGTTTATTTTGTATACGGAAATCATCCCATGGTATCTTTTTGTAGATGAACATCACCTCTAAAATATTCATTTGTACATGGACTTTCTTGCTAAAAGGTTTCTCCCTCTTTCAATTTAGGTGACAAAAAATTTCCTTATTCAGAAATGGAAACAGTCAGATTTTTACGTCTAACAGCATGAGGGGGGAAATACAAAGGGAAACCCATTGCCGTCCAATTAAAATAAAGAAGAAAGTAGACATGGAGGCCTAAGAGCAAAATGGCTTTTGAGATCATAGTTTTACACACAATTCTATTATCACCCTCTGCTTGTCGCTAGATTCTATATACAAAGGGCCCACTAGCCTCTACTAATCGGAGATGAAACATGTTTATGCGAATTTTTTTAACATTACAAAAGTTGTGGGTTGAAAGTGGGACTACTATGTTGTTCTTATGCCACTATTATAAAGCTTTGTTTAACAATTGGTCCAAAAGCTCTGAACTTAAATGTTTGGACTTTGGAGTAACCATGTACACAACAACAAATACAAAAATTCATAGAATGTAAAACTTAAACAGCAAGAGACAATTTTTTGGTGTCAATGTTGTTAGGATCGGGATTCTACTTTGAATCGATGGGGAGGGTAGGATCGAATCGGTAAAATCGGATCGTAGAATCGCAAGATTCTACAAACTCACTAAATATAATTTTTTATTTGGTAAAAACATATAATTGAAGATCAAAACACTTATTTATTAATATTTATTCGTAAAATATTGGTAATTAATGGTTTTAGACTTTTAGTATCATTGTATGAACATATTTCTACAACTTACATGAAATTTTGGTTTTACGGTTTCATTATATAATAATATATATTAATCTTTTTATTATGGAATCGGATCGTAGGATCGTAAAATCGTAGGATCGTGTTATGATCCCATCTCTAGAAATTTTCAAATTAATAGGATCGTAAGATTTTACAACCCTGATAGAATCGTAGGATCTAGGATCGGTCAAGCATTTTCGGATCGTAAAATCGTAGAATCGTTGGATCGAATCGCGATTCTGACAACAAATGGGTGTAACTAACCAAGTGAGAACACAGAATGGACATCAGGGAGTAACACACAATTTACAAGACAAGGGGATGGGCAACAAAGTACTGAAAGCACGATCTCGCTATGATGAGCACATTACCTCAATGGTCTTTCCATTAGAAGCAGTGACTACATCTCCAGGTCGCATACCAGTCCCACTAATCATGTTTTCACACGCAGCGACAATGAAGTGAACCTGCACATACAGAAAAATTCCCCTTTATAAATCATGAATAAACAATGCTGAGCTTTAAAATAAAAGATAAGTTAAAATCTCCAATGCAACTTAAGGTAAGAGATTCAGAATTCCCTAAGACCATGCGCAGCAAAATAACTATAGGCACTACCTACCTGCAAATATAGTCCATAGGTGAACTAGACACTTGAGAATAGTCGTTCCCACTTTCCATGTACACCAGAAAATCCTCAAAATAGCCAAGAAAATGCATTCTCAAAGTAACTTCCCATGACTTCTTTTCAAGCTTAAGAATCACATATCAAGAATTGATAATGTAAACCTAATAAACCCTACTTATACCAATTAAACTCTGCCACATGAGCATTAAACCAGGAGCAGACCTTAGTTGAACCGGCCTAGGCGGAGGCTCTTGAGTTTTAGAATATAAATACTCGCTCTATTCTAAATTATTTGACTTATCTCCCATAAGACGCACCTAAGGCGCTCCAAAGCGTTTAGGCTAGTGCCTCACTAAGCACTAAGTCTAAACGCGCTGAAACGTTTTTTTAAACTAAACTGTAGTGTTAGGTAAAATTTTAGAAATATGACATGGCCATTCCTTGCATGGTTCAACTCATTTATCTAATTTAAGTAAAAAGCATGAAACTAGAGAATCATATATTAAAACTTGCCTCTACACCAGCAGGTTTGATTTGGCCAATGGCTTTTGCTGCACCCAAAACTGCTGCAGAACCACCCATATCAAACTTCATTAGCTCAATAGAGCATCCAGGCCCAGTTTTGATGTTGTAACCTCCACTGCAGACAATTAAAAAGATATGTTGGGGAACATGCAAGATACGCTCAAATCCCAAGTGCACATATAGAGAAATAATTGCTCGATATGGAAATACGAAAGCAAATAACCACTAGTAAAAAGAAACTGTTTGGTGGTTATCAGCAAGGAGGAAGCAAAAGAGCTAGAACTCAAAGCATCAAAACTAGAGCCAGCGAACGGTAACCAGGACAAAACATGACACAAACTCCAAACAAAGTTAGCAGGTTTGGTTTAAGACAAATATCATATAAATGGTTGTAATCAGGTTGGCCTTGAATAAGCTACCTGACTCGAATAAATATAACATATACTCCCACCATATCATTCAACAAGTTCAATTTGCTTTTCTAAAGCGAGAAGAATTATGAAAAATCAGGTTAATTGAGCATAATAGAGGGAGTATAGCTATACAAGCAATTTGAGTCCAACCAAAACCAAAGGTGGGAAAAAAAGCAAAAATTACATAACTTTTATTATAGCCAACTACATCTCCTTAGAATAAAAGTCAGAATGTTCACTTTTTGGTGCAATCTCTATTTTTGGCTAGGTTAAACATGTTAGATGGTGTCAATGGGTCCAAAAGTTAAGGTTCCCAATGGGTCCAAATGGAGCTACTTGCAAATCGATTAGTTGACAGGTTTTGTTACAAAAAAAAAAGGTGTCACAGTGATGATGATGTCATAGTTTGTTTATGTTATGGGGTTGATGACCAATCTATAGGTTACACGAACACAACATGACAGCCTGACACGAATAGATTTATTCCTTGGATCTAATCATATTAATCAATTGGTTTTAAAATTAGACCTAACAAAGGTCTAATCAAATTTATCAAGTGTATACAATTGGAGCTCACAGTAGATGATATCGTACCCAAAACAAAATGCAAACAACATTACCTGTCAAATGTAAGGCCTTTTCCAACAAGAGCCAACTTGGCTTTTGCGGGTCCACCAAGAGGCTTATAGCATAGATGGATAAAATGGGGTGGATTTGCGGAAGCAGCAGCCACCCCGAGGTAGGAACCCATTCCTAATTCCTTGCACTCCTCAGCATTTAGAATCTTAGCAGAGAAAACATCACTGAACTGTGACGCAATACTGGAAGCCTCTTCAGCGAGTGCTCCTGAGGAATGAAGAAAACGAAACATGACACAAAGAGTTACAAACACTGCGAAATATATTTGCACAACTCATTTTCTTGACAAAGATAAAAGATGGGAAGAACGAGGTTACTCACCAGGAGTAAGCACATTAGCAGGTGCATTGACGAGCTCCCTCCCTAATATAATACCAGAACACATATGTTCGGCATACTTGAGTCTTTTCTCCAATTCAGGCGCAGTCCCAAAACCAATGATATCCAAAGATTTCAGAGATGGCTTCTTTGACTCTGATTTAAACCTCGAATCCTCATGCAAGCCAAGTATAGTACCTACAACGACAATAACAACAGCGCCTTAGTCCCAAGATGATCTGGAGTTGGCTAACATTAATCTCACTTGCTTAAAATATATGCCAAGTGTAATGATCAGATAATTTAAAAGGGCAAGAAAAGAGAAAGGCAGAATATGCCATGGATAAAATAAGTTGAAACGGAAAAGGGAGTACCAGATGCAATAGCAGAAACCGTAGTGGACTTAGACTCAGGCGGGACTGCAAGTACAACAGCAACATTAGATGCTTGAGCAGTCTTAGCAGCAGCGGCAACAGCTTCACCAAAACCACGGTAAGCTGCAATGGAAGGAGACTGACGGCCAAGACCAATCAACCCAATTCTCTTAGACCCAAAACCCGGAAGCCTGAGAATGGTAGACTGTCCAGGCTTTCCAGTGAAATCTTCTTCACTAGAGGCGTCTGCCAACAAACCTCCTAATTTCGAGTCTAGTGAATTCAATATCGCGTTTTCAAATTTCATATCCTTGTCCTTGCTCATGTCTTTCTCTGCTACGCCTACGGCTAGCAGATCACCTTTCCATTCCGACAAATCAACATCTTTCAACCCGAAACTAACCTGTTCAAATTCAATTCTGGTCATCACACATTCACATTCGCAGAACATCGAATTCTAATGCTAACATATAAGTCAAAATCACTCATCAGCATTTAAAAATTTTGAATTTCATTTTTGTATTTAAACCTATTCTACTATTAGTCCACCACTCCACCCCCTGAAAATATCCATCAATCTTAACATAAATCCTCGTTCCACAACTGCACATATAAAACGGTACAAAGTTCAGACCTAGAATGATCAAACAAGATCTGAAACAATCAAAATTTGAAACTTCTAATTAAATTCTTTCTAATTGTGAATCTAGTTTATTCAGTATCGTGCTCTCGAATTTCAAATTCTTGTCCTTGGTCATGTCTCTCTCAAATCAACATCTTTCAACCCGAAACTCACCTGCTCAAATTCAATTCAAATCATTACACATTCACAATTGGTGGCAGAACATGGAATTCAACTCTAATCATCACACATTCACATTTGGTCGAAGAACATCGAATTCTAATTCTAACATATAATTCAATACCACGAATCAGCATTCGCATAGACCTAATTCTACTATTAGTCCACCTCCTGAAAATATCCGTCTATCTAATCATAAATCCTGGTTCCGCCACTGCACATTAAAACACTACAAAGTTCAGACCTAAAAGATGATCAAACAAGATCTAAACACTCAAAACTTGAAACTTATTTATTAGAATTTAATCTATTACTCCCTCCGTCTCAATCATTTATTTCATTTACTAATATAGTCTCCCAATGAATAAAAAAGGTAAACAAATTTGGGCTACGTAAGTTCAAATCCTGGATCCGTCACAGAATACAAAAAGTAAAGAATAAGAAATGAAACCTTGATAGGGTCGAGAGTAGCGGGGTTAGTGAGGCCGAGGTTGACGCGGTTGGGATTAAAAGAGCGAGCCATAGTAGTAAGAGAGCGAGTAGTACTAGTAGTAGCAGTAGTTTTAGTGGTGAGTTTGAGAGTAAAGGGTGAGGAAGACAGCAGAGAAAGAGTAAGAAAAGGAATAGGACGTAAGTTTGATAAGATCAAGGTTGATGACGAGATTGATGCAACTATGGCGGCCATTTCACCCCACCACACTTAACCTCTTTATATAAGAGAACCAGTTTAAGGCTTATCTAACCTTGTCTGCCTAATGTCATTCTATACGTTACTAGTTTACTACTACTGTCTACTACTACGACTCTTGGCACGAGTGCACGACTGATGGAGAATGACTAGGCATTGGGTAATGGACTAATGGCCCGCAATGGCTACCTGCTAACTTACCAAGTTAAGACCATGTCTAAGCGAGGTCACCAACCAGGTTGTGAGCTTGTTGGATCATGTTAATAACGTAATTAAGTAGTTTTAAGATGTTGTTTAAAATGACCTAGATAGGGGCAATTGGTGACCTTGAATTGAGACATTGGTGAATGTTGGTAACCTTTCATGTGTCGTATTCGTGTGACAGCAATCCACGGCTAATTTTCTCCTTTCTTCGTCCTTTTTCTGTTTCTCTACTATGCTTCCCTTCCCCAACTTCCTCTTTAATTTCTTCATCTATAATTTTCTTAACCCCTATCATACAACCACAATATTAAATGTGTGGTAAAAAAAATGTAAAAAACACTAAAAGTAGAAGTAAAATGCAAACCAGTAATTTATTTTTAATCATCTACCTAAAACAAATTACAAACATAAAAAAATATAATCCAAACACTTATAAAATTCTCAATTTTCATATATATTATAAATTTAAACGAGTTTGATTATTCAAGTTACGTCATTGACAATTATTCAACATATCAAGACCCTCAAAATTTCGATTTAAATCAAAGTACTCCAATTCCTACTTTTACGGAATTACTTTCGGGTAGCCAAAATAATAAAAATTTCGATTTTTTGGAAATCAAATCTTGTTGTCCCAACTTCAAACTCAAGATTTTGTATCAGAAACCCCCTTTTTGTGCAAAAAAATCGTTAACATCCACAAAAAATCAATTCAATTCCAAAGCGGATGATCGAAATTGGGCCGGAAAGGAGGATGAAGCTCTTATGTCCGCTTGGATTACATGTAGCACCAACTCAATACTTGAAAAAACCAAAGAACCATCACAAGATGGAATGATGTATTTGAGTTGTATAAAAAGTCATACGAAAAATCAAAATCAAAATAAACTTGGAATTAGGAGTATCAAGGGAATGAAAAGTCGCTATAAACGACTCAATTACGTAGTGAGCAAATGGATTGGTTGTTACACACAAGTTTTAAATCGACCACTGACAAGCGACGCTAATATCCAAGAAGACATAGAATTAGCTCATAAATTGTTTCGTAAGTAAAAAAATGGTATTGATTTTGTTGACTTTGATGTTTACAATAAAATCATGAGTAAACACTCTAAGTGGAGCTCACAAAAACATCAATTTGGAACTCATTGGAAACTCTAAATCGGGTTTAAAAAGGTCAAGGTCAGAAATGGATTCTAACCCTTCTAATGTAAATGTTGGGACCCCGTCTAGTGTAAATGTCGGAACCCCGTCTAGTGTTAATGTGTAACACCCCCTTCTTGCCCGACCAAGATAATGGGGTGATGTGACCATCTCGGTTTCCTGAGGCGGTGAATCGGAATTGCAATTAAGAAATAATTAAGATAAATACGTTATTTAGTGATTACAAACATGATAAATGAATAACAAGTGTATTCTACTAATACAACTCAACTATCAACTATGTCATCTACTCGTCTCGACTCCAAGTCTGAGGCTCATCCCGTCTTCCGCATGACACCAAAATCAACCTGTACATAACCTGCTCCCTATATGATCGGAAATATCATATGGATCGACACAGGCCACCCCGGAAATAGGTGACAATTTACACATAGCCACAAACGATCAGTTTTGATAATATAAACATATAAGACAGGACATATGAAATATGATTATGCAACACAACAATGAAATGCATACAACACGGCCTCCAATCACACCACTCCGTGGCCAACTCCGATACCAGGGACACACCCATGGTACCCATAACCCGGTGACGGCACCGCAACACCGCCCACCAAAACAGCTGGACCGCAGCCTGTAAAAAAGTACTCCGGAGAGTCCGGACACATCGGTGGTACCGGGCCCGAGAGCCACTCGGACCCCCTGCCACACGACGTGACTCAACCTCACGTGTCCCTCCATAACTCAAGTCATTAATGTGCACATCCTCTTTGGAGTGGGAAGCTCCAAGAGGCGACCCGAGCATGAGACGGTCTCCCAACCGCCTCACGTCTCCATAAGAACAAATACACCGCCGTAACACCGCCAACAACCTCCACAAACAATGGGATCATGTAAGTCCATCCCTTAAGTGTGAGTCCATAAGTCCTCATCCAAGCCATTGGATGGAAATAATGGGTGGCTGAGATTGGAAGCAAAAAATAAGGATTAAGCTTCTAAATTACCACTCCCTCTCTACCCAACTAATTAAATCCTAATTAACCACTAATTCAATATATATTTCTCCTCACAACTCTTTCTCTCTCATCCCACACAATTGCACCCATCTTCTGTCTCAAAATTCTTTTTCTCTCAAAATCAAAACCCAAAAAATTCAAAATAAAAAAACCCCCTCTTCCTCACCCAACCAACCCCACCGGCCACCACTACCCACACCCGACACCACCCACAAACCACAACACCCACGACACCACCCCCGTCTCTCCTCCCCTGCCTCACCACCAACACCGACGACCCCAACCGAACACACCACCCACCACCACAACACCCACGACCCCAACCGCACACAGCAACCACCACCGCCACCACCGACGAACCACAACACCACACATCACCCCACTATCAGCCAACACCAATAACCTCCACAACCCGACACATCCTCCAGCCAACACACTCACCTCCACAACCCCAACACCAACAACCACTCAACAACCACCCGACGCCACCATTGCAGCCAACAACAACGACCACCACCCTCTTTCCCTCCGTCCAGATCTGGACTCATGACCACCTTCTACATCGCCTCGTCCAAATATACACCCCGACCACCCCCTCTTATTTCGGCTTCCTTCTTCTCCACCTTCCACGCGAGCTCCCCCTGCGCCCACCACACGACGGCCAATGACGACCCTAGATCTATCACCACCGCATCATCCCGTCGCCTTTCCCTCCACATCGCATCACCCTGTCGCCTTTCCCTCCACCCTAGTGATAAGTACTTTTTATATGCATTTTTATCCCCTAGTTTAGCTATATTTTACTAATCATTTTAACACTTTGTTTAGTATTTTAAGCTAATA
>VHZZ01003253.1:18192-29635 GCA_009801015.1 Silene noctiflora
GTTTATAAAGGTTGAAGGTAAGGRCATTTTGGTCATAAAAAATGAAATTAAGTCATAAAAATTCAAATTGGCTTCAATTTCTCGTCGGAGTTAATTTTTTTACTGTAATTTTAAAAGAAAAGTAATATTATGGCTGTAATTTTCAAAAAAAAAAATTAATAAGGCTGTAAGTTTCAAAAAATGRTTTTAAAAAGGTTGTAATCAACAATTTTCTCATAAATAAATAAACTAATGACATATCTATTAATGCAAATGTTATTATAAGACCGTCGTACCATGCGACGAGAATTATGTAACCACTTTTTGGTAAATATCGACCAGTTTTTATGACTAAAAAATGACCATTTTTTTCAAAGCGGTCATTATACCCTAAACTGGTCACTATCAATCAAAAAGTCATCACATCTTGACAAAAAGCGCTGAATAACGATTGTACGCAAGAATTGCTCATCTATTAATCTACGGAATTGCTCAGCTTTTCCAATCACGTCTATGTGGATGAAATTCTGCTAAATATCTAATCATAGTACAAAATCTTTCTTCACTAGAACTGAAAAAGTCCTTCTACTAGTCAACTATGGATACTGTCAACTACCACTGCACAAATTTTGCTAAATATGGTGTTCCTCATCCACTCGAATCTAACAGATACTCGTCGCATTATTTACATTTACCCAACATTCGCCAACAAATTGATTTCCCGAACCCTAAATAAAGAATGAATATTAGGCCTGCACATTATTATGGTCAGCTCAAACCTTGGACTTCCGCCGGCAATGTGACTGGTTGCATCGAAATTTGAGCAGACATAGCTTCTGTCATCATGCCCATCAGCTTGGAGCGTCCTTCCTCGAACCGCACATTATTGTGTTGGGGGGCCTGCCCTAAATCGCAAGTTTCGGCAGATGTCCCTCGGGGATCCATTCTTATTGCCGAGCTACTATCAAGCCCGCTTTTAATCCAAGCAATATTGTTCAAATCGGTCGCTATTGAAGCTAACTCATGGGCCGAGAACAAAGGAGGCTCCTCATATTCAACGAACTCTGGGCCCAGAAGTGAACTTCTTGGTCCACCGCCAGCTGTAGTCGTACAACATCCATGGCCACAACGTGACGGGATAATAGGGTCATTCTGAACTCCGTCATGAAATTTAGAGATCTCAAAATCAGGTGACAAGGAATTCACCAACTGGCCTTGCACGGGCATTGGTTTGGGATGTAACCCATCACTCGGTAAGTTTGACGTTGGGCGATAAATATTGAAAGCACCAACACGAGGAACAGGACGAGAGAGTGAAGGGTGCTCAGTAGTCTCAGCAGGTTGAGTAATAATGGGAGGATAATGAGCAACAAATGGAGGATATGGGTGAACAAGGTGATTGACCCATATAAGTGGAGGCGGGTATGGAGGTTGAATATAATTATTTATGTTTTCACCAACTGGAACCTGGAATGAAGACTGAAGGCACTGGTTAACTCTCTCACTGAATGGAGCCTGAAAAGCAGCATCTTGTCTGTTGTCACTAAGTGGGACCCGAGAAGTGGATGGCTGAGATTGTTCGATCACCATGTTGACGTTGGGTCTGGTCTCACTGGTTGGAGCCTGATATGAAGACTGATAGCACTGGTTAGCCCTTGGGGTTACATCTTGCCGGCCATCCAGAGGCTTGAATGAATTTGTCTCTCCTGAGATTGTCTCTTCTGATGATGCCTTGTTTCTATCCATGCTGGCATCCCCAGTAAACTTGGTCAGATCATATCTGCGTCTCAGAGTTGAATTCCAGTGATTCTTAATAGCATTGTCAGTTCTGCCAGGTAGAAGTTTTGCAATTGCAGCCCATTTGTTTCCGTGAATTGCATGAGACGAAATGATAATGCGATCTTCATCTTCTGTAGTAACAATACACTCATTAGACTTGGTCTAAATGACAATATACACCATGTTAAAAAGACTTGATTTACAGCTGCAAATACCACCTATACATGAATAGTAAGCTTTTAAATTGAAATTTAGTACATAATTTAACATGAATGCTGGCAAGCTGCTTTCAAACAAGCACCATAACGCTGATATAACTTGAAACAGATTGTTCCTAACCAGCTAAAATTTGTTAAGACAGAAAAACACATAAACAAGGTGAGCAATTAAGGTTTTAGGGAACGCTTCAAAGTTCCAACTTCCAAGTGGCAAACATGTCCCCAAAACATTATGACTTATCTATGCCCTACAGTAGGGTCAACCCATCTAGGACTTGCTGCTGGTCAATATAGTAAACCCAAGATTTTGACATATACTGATGTCCTACCAGACATAAGGAAAGGAAACAAAATCCTTGTCACAGCAAGGGTGAGGCACAAAAGGCGTCTTCACAATTGAAACTGTACAACACATATTAATATTTCTATCCTGCTTATTGGTTCTGTACTTCTGTTAAAAAGTAATGACTGGACTTACATGCAGGCTAATTTGAAAGTCCGGACAACATAGGCTTACCTCTAACATAGCTTCAACTGTAACGTTTCAATATTTTGGGGCCACGAGTGACCTACAGAGTACATGTTACTTCTCAAAGGTTGAAAGGTTTATATGTATCTGACTACCCCAAGTAGAGTACCAGTCTTTACCCATGCTACTCCCACTCCTAGGGTGCGAAAAGGATATGAGTACAGTTTATATGCACATTTTTTTCAGATAAACGCATGCTATGAACCCACCGACACAAGATCACTAACAGCTTCAACTAAGACCTTTTCATCTCACAAGTGCCAACAAGACGGTTTTTTAGTATTTTAAACAGAGGGTCCAACAGCTGGCTGAAATGGACAATTCCGATCCAAAACCATTTTTCTATGAAATCCACACACGTTCCATGGTTATATTCCGGAACTAAATTCATTTCTAAAAAGTAGACCTAAAACCATTACTGATCATCCATTTCATGCCCTAACCCGACCTGATCTCATATTCATAATACTTGGGCTTTGTTAAACTTTTGATATCTGCATATTGGTCATAGAAAATAATTTTCCATCAGGTTGAAACAAGTTTTAGATCATATTTAGGATTTGGTTTTGATTGGAATACAAAAATAATAGTTTGGATCAGTTTCTTATTATGAAGTTTCGGTTGGGTGGGTTTTGGATTATGTTGAACCTGATCAATTGGCCTCCCTAATCCTGCAAGAGCCTTCGCCAACAGCCAATTACTTCACCACTAATCAGGTAAATAGCTTAAATATATAATAACAATAATAATAAACACAAATCATGGATATAATGACAAATTTTAAATGGTAAGATCTTTGGTTAAAATTTGGGAAATCAAGAATACTCTATAACATTAGGGCATCTACTCCTAAACAGCCTAAAATCTTGACTGACTACAAAAAAACTAAAAACATGGTCACATCTCTTTTGGAGAAAGAGAAAATATTTAGCTTCTAGAGCAAACTAGAATGCCGCCAGGAAAAGAGCTTCGAACTAGAAGGGGGATCCTTCCCATGAATAGACTTTACTTCAAACCGACAAAAATGAACAAACTTTTAGGTTAAGCAGATCAAAGGACATCTAAGGAATAATCCTAGAGTGTAGCTCATCTTACAATATCATTACTCTCGAGACTGTCTCAAATGATCAAATTAAAGAACTAATGTACTAAGGAGGATACTGATAGGGCCTTGTAAGTAACTCCCCAAGAGAGGCTGAAGTGAATGTGAGTTGCAAGCATTTAATAAAAGCTTAATTGACTTGCAAGTTGCACAAATCTGGCAAAACAAAAGGAACAAGACAAGGAACAATAAAATTTAAACTTGAACTTATAGCTAAATACAGTGAACGGTGAACACTGATTCCCATTCCCCTCATGTGCAAAAGCAAAGGAAATTGATCATCTATGGTATTCCCATTCATCTTCGACATGTCTACTGGCATTCCACCTCAAAACTTACCCTTCGACTCCCGTTATGCAAAAAAATAGTATTCCGTATTTATAACCACTTTCAATGGCATCCCGCCTCAAAGGGTCTCTAAAAACCTTATTAGAAAGAAATTTCAGCCCCAATGTCAACTCAATGGGCTTCTTAAAATCTAAGGCAGAGTTAAAACTACTGTAAGTTTTTACCCATCATCATCAGAACCATACTTGCAAGCTAGTGCAGCATCCTCTCATAGCAAATCCTTATCATTCGTCAACTCTCCAACATCATCTTCTTACCTCATTTTCATCATCCTCATATGCATCCTTTGCATTCTCCCTTATAGGCTAAAGTAATTAATCCTCTGCTCACGTTATCTGAAATGTCTTCATCCACAAACCCAGCATCATTAAAGTTTCCATAACCTATCTCACACACACACACACACACACACAACTAGGAATTTTGTGGCTTGTATTTAGTGAAGCTGCTGGAATGGGTGTAGTGGTTTCAATGCCGTTATTTATGGTATCTTAATCCTTCCCATGAACCACATACAAAGTATCGAAATCATGTATGTCCTTACCATCCATCAAAAGTTCCAACATCTTTATCGCTTTGTTTATGCGTGTATGGGCTTCTACAAGAGTGACATAGATTTATGAGCGCTCTAACTTCTAACCACATACAAAGTATCAAAATCATTATCACTTTCTCTATGAAGTTGCCCAACTCGTTTGTGACGCTTCTATGAGAGCGAGATGGTTTTATGCTAGTTTGGAGGTGGCCTTTGCGCTAATGATGAACAGAGCACAACTCCGCCCTTTCAATCTCATAACTGCCAACAAGACTCATTTTTTTTTTAATCTTTTAAACAGTGGGTCCAACAGCTAGTCGAAATGGATCCTGCACAGGGATAGCATATGAGTTCAATACCGAACCAAAACCAACTGGCACCAAGAGACAATTCCAATCCAAAACCATTTTTTCGCAATCCAAACATGTTCCATTGTTTATATCCCGAACCCATATTCGTTACTAAAAATAGACCTAAATCTAAAAAATAGACCCAATCCATTTCATGTCCTAATCTGACCCAATTCCAAATTCATGATATTTAGGCTTTGTCAGACTTTTGATAATTACATTTGGGCATAGAAAATAAGTTTCAATCAGTGTAAAACATGTCTTGGATCAGATTTTGGATTTGGTTTTGAATGGATAAAAAAATAATACGTAGTATGGATCAGTTTCGTGTTATGAAGTTTCCATTATCGCTTTAATGGTGGGATCTGGAATTTGATTGGTGATCACTAAAATATTGGATTTTGGTCATAGAAAATAAGTTTCACTCAGATTGAAATAGGTTTTGGATCCCATTTTGGAATTACTATTGATTGGATAAAAAAAAAAATAGTAGTTTGGATCAGTTTCGTGTTACGGAGTTTCGGTTATCACTAGGATCTGGAATTTGATCAGTGATCACTAAGAAATCGGATTGGTTTTGGATTATGATGAACCCGATCAAATAGCATCCCTAATCCTGCAAGAGCAAGAGCCTTCACCAAACCCTAATTACTTCAACACTAATCAGGTAAATATCTTAAGTAGATAAAAAACACAAATCATGGATATGATATCTTAAGATCTTTGACTAAACAACTAGGAAATCAAGAATATCATCTAGGGCATTTACCCCTAAACAGCCTAAAATCTTGACTTACTAAAAAAACTAAAAACAGGGTCAATTCTCTTTCTGAGAAAGAGAAAGTATTTAGCTTCTAGAGCAAAGTAGAAGCCTCCAGGAAAACAGCTTCGAAGATCAAACTAGAAGGGAGGTCCTTCCAATAAATTGGCTTTACTTCAAACCGACAAGAATGGGAAAACTTAGGATAAGCAGATAAAAGGACATCAGAGAGCTAATTCTAGAGTGTAGCTCAAATCTTACGATATCATCAAAAACTCTCAAGATTGTCTCAAGTGCTCAAAGCAAAGAACTAATGTACTAAGGAGAAGTTCAACTGGGCTTTGTGAGTAACTCCCAACGAGATTCTTCTTACATTGTTAACCCATTATGTTGATGGAGACTAAAGTTCTAATGTGATTGTGAGTTGTAAAGATTTCCAAAAATATCATACTTGACTTGCAAATTAAGCAAATCTGGCAAAATTAAAGGGCCAACATTTAAACTTGAACTTATAGCCAAACATACTGATCATTGGTTCCCGTTCCCCTCATGCGCAAAAGCAAAGGAAAAATGATCATCTATGATATTGTCTTACCAGGAACACAAGAAAACTGCTACAAGCTTGTTCAAGAAAACAGAGCCTGAACGAGGAAGTTTTCAGTTTCATGTTGGACGATGCCATTCAAAAAGCAAAACCTGATGTCCAAAAGCCACAAAGAAGATTCCTACATTGAATACAATGGCAAGAAAGACGAAATGCGCATGAAAATCAGCCGTCTTACCTCAAGTGACGTAGAAATTAGCTCCTGACTAAGCCAGCTTAGCTATGCAGCATGTATAAATGGTCCAAACGACAATTCCATGTTACCAACAACAAAATCAAAACTGCTTCCTTATCATTCAGTCTAGGGCAGTGTTACATGGTTCTGGATTCGGTTATGTTGGAATAACGAGTTCGATTTCGTAGTTCCCTACCTTTTGAACTGGGTTTGTTCGGTAATTTGGAAGTAATAGTCAGTATGCTTAAATAATTTGCCTAGAATTATCTTTTTTGTTGAAAGATTATTCTTCAGTATTTAAGTATCCCACAGTCAAGATTAATTTTTCTATTGGTTACTACCTTGGGGAATGAAAGGTCAAGAGAAGGTAGCCTGTATAATTCTAAAAGGTTAATGGACTAAAATAGCCTGCATAAATGAATACCCTAATAACGGTTGTGAACTCCGGTGATCCAGAACGGACGAACTACTCCATGGTTGGCAAAACCGAACTATGAACCAGGTAACACTGGTTCAGGTTCTAACAGATCAACAATCATTCCATCATCATTTCCATAGACTCGAGAGCCAAAGAAAAATAAGGTAGGAACAATGTCAAAATCTACTCATCTTGACTGATTTAGGTGTTATGTCAATATACATAGTAGTCCTGGGAGTGAAATATCCCTAAAATAGTTTTTACCATCACATGGCTTTGTTGTTGCCATGTTCTTAGAGAAATTAACAAAATAATATTATGCTGCTAGTCCCTCAATAAGTAAGACTTTTGAAATTGACGAGCTAAAGCAAGTGGACAGTAGATCTTGAGTACAAGCTCATGCAAGGCTCTTCTCCTTTCCACAACTAGTTCAATTCTGGATAAGAACAACCTTATGCCGCTAACCATCTCAGACACCGCCAATTCATATCAAAGTATCGAGTACTTACAGTTTGACACACTTGATTAGCTGCTCAATCTTCTCTTAGTACATTTCAAAAATTTATCTTAACTGCTTAACTATGAGTTACGAAGAACCAAAATCATGATCAAACTGCTAAAATTTCACACCAAAATTAAATCATTAAGAGGCACAAACTATGATCCCATATTCACCAAAAACATACTCCCTCCGTCCCGGTCATTTGTTGTCCTTTTCCATTTTGGGGTGTCTCAATGAATTGTTGTGCTTTCTATTTTTGGATTGCATTTGATGAGTAATTTGATCTTTCACATTCAATTTAGTCCACTTGTCATCTTATAACTGACTCCCTCCTCTTTCCTTGGTCTTTGGGCCAAAACCAAAGGACAACAAATGACCGGGACGGAGGGAGTATATAAAGTTCAGGTTTTTCCAGCACAAATACCACTTAAGACACAACACATACATGAGAAACAAAACGACCCAAGCTAAACAAACAAGAAGCAGAGACGGTCTCACCATAAAATTCTAGTGTATTACCATATGTTGTGTCTCACATTATGCTAATATGAGACAATCTCTCAACGGATTTGCTGCAATCCAGAAGAAACCGCAAATAGAACAATAGAAATCGCAAGTAAAACAAATGAAACCGCAATTACAACGAAACCGCAAAATCTAAAAGCAAAACAATTGCCGCGATACAATAACAGAGATTGAAAAACGGTGCTGCATCAAAAGCTAGAACGCTGGATTCAGACAAATGCAACAAACTCGAACATCAAAAAGTTGAAAGAGCAAATGCAAAAATGTGAATTGAGAGAGAAGACAATTTGATCGAAAAGAATACCAGTGAAAGGCTTGCGCTTAACGCAAGGATCAAGCTGATTACACCAACGAAGACGGCATGATTTACCAGAACGACCAGGAATACCACGAGCAATGAGTCCCCAATTTTTAGGACCAAATCTACTAACTAATTCAGTCAATATTCCGTCTTCTTCAGGTGACCACGGTCCTCTTACTCTTGGCTTACGCCCCGTTGGTTTTGCTCCGTCGTCCACGGCGGCGATTGTTACTTCTTCGTCGGCGATTGCGGCGTCGGCGTCAGGGAGGGTTAAGTCGTTAGGGTCTTCAGTAGTCATTGTTTGGTCGTTTTCTCTCTCCATTACGTATTATTATTATTATTATTATTATTATTTAATCTGTTTGTTAAACCGTACCTACCTTCTTAACTGCAAGTCTGCAACAACGAGTGTGGTTTCTTTCTTGTGTTGGCTTTCTTTGTCGATTTTTCGTGTGGGCTTTTCTTGGGGGAGGGATGTCGTTTTATGTAGTCTTAACTTAAGTTTCGCCCTAAAAGCAGTTTGATTTGGGACATTACCGGTTTGTCCTTGCTTTGCTTTTTACATTTTAGTTTTTTTTTTTTTTTTTTTCTTTTTTACGCTAATAGAGCTAAATCGATCCTCTAGATGCATGTGGTCAACATATTTCATCTTTTCGAATGAGTGAGGTAAGTTGAAGTCATCAACTTTTAAACCATCTCTAAAAAGTTGGACAAAAATATCCAAAAGAAAACATAAAGTCACCAACTTTATTAGCCTTTTTGCTTTTCAATTTTGCCAACTCATTCTTTTTGTTAAGGAGAGAGAATGTGTTTCACTTACAAGTTAAGACGTTACAATCGGATTAGTCGGATCGGGTTCGGGTAGTGTCGATTCGTGTCATATCAGGTTTGGATCATATCTAGTCAACCTACCCTTCGCGACAAGTCGGGTTCGGGGCGGGTTGTCATCGAGTCAGGTCATTTCGGATCAAATAATGTATCCAGTGGGTTTTAGTCCGGTCATTATAGTTATTTTATCGCATTACTTCATATTTTTAACCATTAAAATTAGTCTTTCGACCATTATATGGTTTAGTTAAATTTATTATTAAGTCAAATATATCAAATTAAACACTATATCGCTTTATTTCTATCAATATTAAGCTTAATAACTGTCGGGTCATCAATTTAATCAGGTCAATACCGGGAAAGGTTCATAACAATAGGGTACGCATTCAGGTCACTGATTATCGGGTCGTGTCGGGTTACGGGTCGGGTCGGGTCAGGTCTGCAATATTCTTAGGTTCTATCGGGTTGTTTTAACTCGATTCCAGGTCAGCTTAGACATGTCAAATCTAATACTTTCACTTAACAGATCCGGCCATCGAGGCCCATATGAGGATCAGGGTTTATAGTTACAATTGTACCAAAATTGTCCTCATACCCATATAATATATAATTATTCTTATAATATAAACTCAACTCGAGTGGTAATTTATCCCTCTATTGCAGATATAATTATTGTTAAAAAAAACAAGTTGTAACTTGTTAACTCTTTTTGTCTGATGCATTTATTTTTTTTTTCTTCTCAAAAGAAGTATTTTAATTAAAGTTAAATTAATGATTATTGAAACAGAAAAAGTACGTAGTTTTTCGGACTCAATATATTGTTTATATTCGATAAAATATTTCTCACAAAATAATAAAAGTGGAAACAACTAGTTGAGTCAAAAGGTATATTGATTTATTCACAGAAGATACTAAATTGAATTCACCAAATTATAGTTCTCTGAAGCCGAGCCGAGTTCCTTAAGTCAAGTAAACTAATAGAAACTTTGTGTAAGTTGTATGTTATTGATTTAACTTCAAAGGATACCTCCGGTTCCTTTTAATAGTAAACAACTCCCATAAGAATTTTGCATATTTAGAAATACTTTTCAAAAGATTAAGATGGGGAATGTTCACCTCACATTTTTGAAATACCTCATTGATGTCCTTGTCGTGCTCAAAGTGGTGAGTCCTCTTAAGTGCATCGGGAAAGGGTACCTCCGGTTCCAGCACCAGTATAGAAGAGGGAATCTGCTCCTTCTCCTTGACATTAGAAGTTTTTTCACCTTCATTCCTCAATCACTATCTCTTCCTCTACCTCGTGAATCACCAGTTCCTTGCATTTTCTTTTCACCTTCTCAGCCTCCACTAGTTGTCTCCCATTTCTTAAATAAACAACACTCACATTCTTTAGATTCATGTACCGTTTGAGACGGTAGTACATTAGAATCTCTAGCCTCCAACCGATTAATGGCAGTAGCTAGCTGGCTCACTTGATTTTCAAGAGTCTTAAAGTTTTGCTTATTATCTGCTCTATCTTGAGTAACACTGAGAGTAAGAGCCCGAATCATGTCTTCCGTGGACATCGAGGAGCTCGGTGGAGTTGGTTCTGATGCTTGTTGTGGCACTGGATTATGAAATGATTGTCCCTGTGGTCGCTGGATGAATTGACCTCTAGGAGGGCCATATGATGGACCAGCTTGAGAATTTCCCCAACGGAAGTTAGGATGAGCCTTCCACCCTTCATTGTAAGTCTTGGAAAATGGATCCCATTTTCTGTTATTTGGAGTACTCTCCCAAACACCATTCACCTCTTCAGAACCATTGTCTTGCATGTAGAGGCACAACTCGCTAGGATGACCTTCAGTAGGCATATGCCACAAACATAGGCTATTTGTCTCCCAGATAACAAATCACGAAGTGTGGAAGAAATGTTATCAATCTTTGCCTCTAAGCCCGGACCAACACTCATAGCACTCACTCCTCTTCGTGATGGTCTCCTCTCAAATTGTCTAGAAGTTTCAGCTAACTCTGCGATAACCTTCTAGGCTTCATCTGAATTCTTGTTAGCTATATTTCCTCCACATGCAGAGTGGATCATACGGCGGTCATCTTGGTTCAGCCCACCACAAAAATACATGATGAGATCTTGGTCAGAATACCCATGGTAGGGACAACTGGCTCAAAGTTTTTTAAACTTTTCAAGATACTCGTACATATTCTCCCCGTTTAGCTGTTCAACATTACTGATGGCTCTTTTCAGATGAGCTGATCGAGAAGGAGGAAAATATTTCTCCAAGAAAGCCTTCTTCATACCCACCCAAGTAGTGATGCTACCTGGAGGGAGATAGTTTAACCAGTCTCTGGCATTGTCTTTCAAGGAGAAAGGAAAAGTGTAACACCCGCAATTCTTATTTACGGTCTTAAAAATAATTTAATAATTTAATTAAAGCAAAATATATTCAAATCCTATTTTTGGGTAAAAATATATATTTTGGGGTGTAATATTTA
>VHZZ01003255.1:3245-43609 GCA_009801015.1 Silene noctiflora
ACTTTGTATATTAATTATAATATCCTTGTATTTCGGCCAGTTTTGAATGCAAAAGTTAATTTTTATTTAGCCGAAAATCAGGGGTGTTACAATTGATTAGTATGACACCCACGTTAGTCTCAACACCCGTCAAGTAGGATAGGTACTCACTCGCTCCACACTCCTTGGGCACGTCTAAATAGTGATCTGCAGTGGGCTTATCAATTCCGAGGGCCTCAGCAACATCTTCCATGGTCAGGTCAAAGTCACGGTTAACCACCCTAAAGTGGCAGGTCTCAACATCCTCGTCATAAGAAAAGGAACTCAGGAACTCTAGTGTCAGGTACTCATAGGAATGTTTCCGCAGGCTGTACAACCCCATCAATCCCAAGGTTTCAAAGATATGCCTCACGTCTACCTCGATCCCCAACTCCTCCAAAATCCCCGTGTCTACACACCTAGTGGTCCGGATAGGGCGAGTCATCAATGATACAAAAACTTCCCGCTGCCTAAAGTCTACAAACTGAACGACCGGATACTGTCCCACGGGTGGAACAGTAGAGCCCTGGCTACTCTGACCTCTTTCGGTCTGGTTCCTCTTGGTTGGTTGTCGGCTGACATTAGCTCTCGGCATGCTGCATTATATCGATAGACAACAAGAGAAAGGCTCGAGAACCAAAAACCAAGGACAAAGTTTAAACTTCCAGCATCAAAACAAGTAAAATTTTAAGACGGATTTTTCGCTCAAATTTTTCCCAAATTCGTCCACAAAACGGACTAACACCAACATCCTATAGTCCTTTGTAGTCTTAAAAGAGGATTGAAACATCAGAAATCCAGATTTCACAAGAAACCTAGAAAATTTTTCCGAATCCAATTCTTCAATATTTGGTTCAAAAATTTAGTTTTTCTAGCATTAAAATCAAGAGCTAAGGCAAGTTCTATTGAAGATTATCAGCTATAATGTAAATCTAGGCATAAAAATCAAAGCTTTTAACATCTAATTGGGGCTTGCTATTAAAACATTTAAAACTTAGAGGAATTAACCTTACCTTGCTGATTTGAAAGAGGAATGAACGAGAAACGACTTAGAATGAATTTGGAAAGACGGAATCACTAAATCTTCAAGCTTTCAATATAGTAGAACACCTTGAGAGAGTTTGAGGAAGGTTTGAAGTGTTATTATGTCGAAAATAAGAAGGAGGTTTAGGTTTTAACAAGTAAAATATGAAAACGCGACTCGGTTTTAATTAGGGCACTCGGTCGAGTACAAACCGCGCTCGGTCGAGTGTCGGCAACTCGGTCGAGTCCCAGGTACTCGGTCGACTGTCCAAATTTACACAGTCGGTCGAGTATCCTCGGCACTCGGTCGAGTGGACTTGACTCGGTCGAGTTCCATCAAAAGTCAATTAAAACGTTTATGTTGTCAAAATCGACGTCCCTGCAATATTAGCACATCGTTCGGAGTCCGAGGAGCRTCCCRRAACTCGTCACTGGTTAKTCYATYTAACTATATTMTAAAAGATACCATSATAAATCATCTACTTCATATCCTATTCCATCAGCGAATCATCATACATCATTCATTATATCATTATATCTAAGTTCGGATAATTCTAGCAAATTCCAGATAAATATTACCGTGATCCCGACATCACACTAATACTGGCACACATACTCCTATCGACTTTTCAATTACTCATGTCACATTCACAGTTCTCATTCACACAGGGAACACAGTATACCAGAGTTCAAACAATTAAACAGCTATATCAACACGTTCGCAACCTCAAACTACTGTTCATTCACGCACTCCTATGACAACGTTCGCCATTCATACTTCACATCATATCACTTGCATTCATAGAGGACACACATAAGCACATACATCAGACATGTTCGACATATAACACAAAACAAACTTCCACGCAGCATCCCACCCCGAGTTTACTGGCTTAAGCACATTGGGGCTGGGTCCTGAAATGAGAACGCCTTCCCACCCAAAACCAATTCATATGGGCTCTCAACATACATATACCAGGTTCATTTTAATTGACTCGCTAGATTCATTGGGTTCATTTGTTACAGGTTCCAAAATCGTCGCTCTGATACCACTTTGTAACAACCCTACTTAACAAGGAAGCTTGCATTAGACCTTCCCTGACAACCAAGGGTTCTACCATCTCGGTTATCCGAGGTAAGTACATATCAGATAGACCATTCAAGAACAACATTGTTATTAATTACACTTTATGTGAATAAGAAATATAAACTACATCACTGAACTATTACAACAACGGTTTCTATCAAAGCTATACTAATATCAGCGTCAGCGATCTCTCATCCCTATACACGAACATCACAACAAGCATCCAAAACATCATCTAAACCTACAAGCTAGTCTGCTCACCATCCCCGAATGGATCATCACAGTTTTAAAAACATAAAACGGGGTCAGTCACATGAACAACTACATACAGTAAACAATGTAAAAAAAATGGAACAATCACCACCACACCACCACCATCACCATCACCACACCACACAATAAGTAACCGACTACACACCGAAGTGTGTAGCCCTGCGAGTGTAAGACCGCAGCCAACCACCTAAACCACCCACAATTGTAACACTCCCATTCTTCGATGCACCTTACCAATGACCACCTCTGAATACAAGGATGCTATCATCTCAGTTTCCCGAGGCTGTGAACATCATAGTAACAATAAAGAAACATTACTAATAAAATTATAAGTTAACTTATTACAAAATCTTCTCCAAAACACGGAGTGCAAACCAACTAACAAAAGTGATACTAAACAAAAGTCTGCGGAAGCTAATATATCGTGAGACTCCACCCTGCTAACCCTGTCGCGCAGTCAACAACCATCATCGTCAATACCTGCTAAGTTAACTGCTCACCATCCCCGAATAGATCACCACAGTTTTCAAAACATTAAACGGGGTCAGACAACTGAATAACTATATACAATAACAATGTAAACAATAACGTAACAGTACCACACCACCACCATCGCCACCATCACCACACCACATCACAAGTAACCGACTACACACCGAAGTGTGTAGCCCTGCCAGTGGGGACCGCATCCACACCACCTACCACCCGATAACCCAAGTCCCTTAATGTGCACATCCCTCCTGCGCTGAGAGAACGCAGGAGGCGGACAATGGGAGTGAGACCACCTCTCACAATGATTCACAATTACAATATCAATCATCATCACAACCACACCCAACACCAACACCATCCACCCATCCCTCCTGCGCTGAGAGAACGCAGAAGGCGAACGATGGGGGTGAGACCACCTCTCACAATGGCTCACAACAATATCACAATCACAATACCGATCACACCTAACTCCAACATCCACCACACCAACTCCGCCATCACAATACCATCCCAGTCATATAAACATATCACATAGCACAGTACAATACCGTCACATTAATACGCATACAATTATACAGGCAACTGAGTAAGAAATCCTACCTTAATCAGCAAATCAGGAACAATCAAATGATCAGAAGGCCTCTTCTATGAATTCTCCTCCTATAACGAATCAAACATGCAATAAGACATAATTCCCTCAAAAAGACCCCAAATAAGAAATTAGAGTTTCGTATAAAAGGCCAAAAGACTCAATTAAAAACTTACCCTTACGATTACGGTCTTATAATGCGTGAAAATCCCAACAAACGATAGAGACGCGCCGCGGAAAGAAGGATTAGAAGGAGGAGCAGTAAACGATGTCTAGGTTTTTGTTTTAAAAGTGAAACAATGATTTAGTCCTTCTCGTTCTAATATTTATACTTCCCGTCAAAAACCCGATACGAACCGGACACTCGGTCGAGTACACGACACTCGACGAGTGCAGGACACTCGACCGAGTTCCCCACTTCCAGAACACTGACAGACTGACACCACTGGGCACTCGGTTGAGTACCTTATACTCTGCCGAGTATCCCTATACTAAAAATACCGAGTATCACAACAATAACCCAAGTCCCTTAATGTGCACATCCCTCCTGCGCTGAGAGAACGCAGGAGGCAAACAATGGGGGTGAGACCACCTCTCACAATGGCTCTCAAACAATATCACAATCACAATACTGATCACACCCAACACCAACATCCACCATCAACAACTCCATCTCAACACCGCCACAATCATAGAATCACATCACAATACATATCACATTAACATCACATTAATACGGCATACTGTTCTACATGCAACTGAGTAGGAATTCCTACCTGTACCGCATTCCAAGTAGCATCAAACCATCATTCATGTATGAAATCACTGCACACGGACAACAATGCCTACAACAACGATACGACTTGATTACTCACAACATAATCCTAACCCCAAGACATACAGACGGTGACAGTGACTTACCTTATCGTACAATTGGCTGACTAGGTCGGATTCAGGGTAACCTTCCATTCCCGTGACAGTCTCCTAGGTATATGCTAGCAAGGTGAGGGATGAGTAGTAGGGAGAGATGTGTCGATTTAGGGTTTTGGGGAAGAAAGGGAAAAAGAAAAGAAATAAGAAAACGATTCTGGAATTGTGACTTATGCGTAATATATTAATACGCTGTCCACGACGCACTCGGTCGAATGCACCACACTCGACCGAGTGTCACTCACTAGGTCGAGTTCAAAGTTAAACAACTACTTCGTCTTGACGATTAAGGTCACACTAATCAACTATGGTCAGTCAACGGGTCCTTCAATGGGACGGGTATTATAGTTATAAACCAGTAAGTCCGGTGCCACCGATCGATGATTGATTTACTTATTCAGACTAACATATAATTTACGTAATTGTTATTTTTAACACACACATTTACTAAATATTACACAAAATTATGTCAAATGTATATCTCATATAAGCTATTTGTATAAATTTAAGTCTTAGACTAACAAACCGGACTAACTCTCAAAGTCAAAAGTTATACCGATCCGATTCACAGTTGATCAGGCGTTCCGACCCGACTTAATACTTGACCCGAAAACACGGCGGCACACGACGAACCCGAATTAAGGCCGAACTCGGCCCGATTAATTTTTTTTTACCTAATCCACAAAACCGAAATGAACCGAACTCGACCCGATTACATATTTTGACCCTATACGACCCGACCCACAAAAACTCGACCGAACCAATCTCGACCCGATTAAATACTTTGACCCGGCATGACCCGACCCATATAATGACCCGACGTAACTCGACCGACCCGACCCGACCCGAGCTTCCTGTTGACCCGACCTGATAGCAACCCGACCGACCCCGAAGTGAAGAAGAAATTGGCCGATTGCCACCTCAATAATGACTACATCCATCCCAATTTGGGTGTTCCCGAATTGTCAACCGATGAAGAAGTGTATTGAAAAAGGTTTTAAACATTTTATCTAGATTTATCCAGCGGACTCCACTTCCGCTTCAGTCTTGCGCAATAATAATTCACACATTTCGCATTTTTACTCTAACCGAGGTAAAAAAACAGAAAGAAAAAGAACACAAAACAAGAGTGACAACCTGGAAACCTCTCCAAAACCCTTCCCTCTCCATTACCCATCTTAGCGGGCTAACACTAGGAAATGTCCCGCATTAAACTTAAGTATCTCAGCAAACTCTTTCGCACCACTGTCACTACCACCGCCACCGCCGTCTCTACCGCCGTCTCTACCGCCGTCAAATCCACCGCCGCAGCCGCTGTTAAACCTTCTAAACTTTCTACCGCCGCCGCAAAACCTTCTACCATCGGAGACGCCGCCCCCGCCGCCGCCAAACCTTCTACGTTCACCTCTATCGTCGTAGACGCCGCCGCTAATTGTGACTCGTCTTCCGCGAAAACGACGTCGTTGTCGTCGTGGAAGAAAAAGAAAGTACGGCGTAAAGTGGTCATGACGTCTTTAAGGAAAAAACAGCCGGTTCAAGTTGTTACTCATCACGGTACTCCTGTTGGTGACTTCATTTCTAATGCCATTGATGAAGGTATTTCTCTTGATTAACTACTTACTCCCTCCGCCCGCTCATTTGTTTACCTTTAGTTTTGGCACAATTATTAAGGAAATGGTAGCCTGTGGTTAGTATTATTGAATGACAAGTTGATCATTATGGATATGGAGGATCAAAATACTTTTAAACAACACCCCCAATATAGAAAGGTAAACAAATGAGTGAGACACACTATAATGGAAATGGTGAACAAATGACTAGGACGGAGGGAATATTATGCTTGTTTTCGGAAAGTGTTGATCGTAGTACTGGATTATTATGATTGTATTGTAGTGCATTCGACTGTTTAGTGAACAAGGGAAGTAAGTACTTTGTTTAGTTTTAAGGATAAGTATTCATAATTGTGCGGAGTTCGATAACACTTTGTAAATGATAATATGCTTAAGACTTAGGGGTCGCTTGGGATATGAGTAATTATTAGGAGAGTAATAGAGCTCAAATGAACTAATAAATGGAGGTGGGTAATGACGCAGAAGGTTGAAATGAGGAAAATGGATTGATCCTTATCTCACCCCCTAAATAATGAATTACGCCCTATGCGGGTAATAGTTCCTCCCTCACCTCCTCTTTCAACCCTCCACTAATCACCAATCTCTTTGTTCTTCTCATTTTTAGCTCTATTATTCCCCTGATAATTATTCCCATCCCAAGCTACTGCTAAGGTTGGTTAACGTAGGGGTAAGACTATGTACGTACGAGAGTTGGGTAATGTTATTGTGTTTCTGTTGTGCAAAAAGATGGATTAGTATTATTGAAATACGAAAGGAAGAACTGACTTTTGGCAAGGTTGAGTGATTCTTTTTAATGCAAGATGTGATGAGGTAGAAAGTTTTCATTCTTATTTGAGGTGTGTCTGAGTGGAATGAGAAAACCTCGTGATGAGTTTGCTTTGGTATAGATCGATCATGAGTTTGAAGGAATTATGTAATGACTAGAATGTTGAATTAGGATAAGGTGTTTGCTTAGCTTCTACTTATACAGATACTGATGTTCCTGCAGGGGATGATGCTGAAGAAGCATCAGGAGATATATCTACAATACTGTGTGGTATGTTTCCAATGAATATATTCATTGCTTTAAAAGTTCCCTGGGGTGTCCAACATTAGGCTTTACACTGCTGAACGCGGCCTGACTTTATTTATTGTAGGTACCACAGAATTGGACTTGTACGATCCATCTGACTTTATAGTGGCTGACGGTGATGATTCATTGGAAGACGATTCTAACGTGCTGTGGTTTTCCAATTTGTTTAATAGTAGCACACCACTTCGCCGTAAAGAGTTATCCCGTGATCGGAAGATCAAATGGGTTTTCAAGATTACCCAAAAGATACGTTTTGATAAACTAGTTTCTTTGTGCTTGGCAAGACTTGGAACAGGGTCCGTGTTTGGCCTTTTGACTAAATTAGGTCGGGGGGCGGGTTTGAAAGAGTACAATGCTTGTATCAGAGGTTGCATAGAGACTGCTAGAAATTGCAAAGATGAAAAAGCTGAAATAGCACAGATTTTGGAGGCCTACCGGCTGTTACAACTGATGAAAGAACGGGGTTTTCCAATAGAAGAGGAAGTTTTTGGCCCTTTTCTTATATATCTTATTGACAAACATATGGAAGATCAATTTATTCTTTTATTTGAAATTGTCAAAGATGAAGATGTGAGTTTACATCCACGATTAGGATATTATGAGATGCTGTTTTGGATAGAAATGAACAATGAGGAAAAGGTTCAGGAACTGTGCAAGGAAATTGCTGTCGGGGAGAGTGAGATGGGTTCCTTATTGCACGGTGAGCATGTTTTTTCTGTACGCCTCACCTTAAAGTCTTTCTGTTTTATCTTGGAGTTTATTCACTTTCTTGTGTTGCAGAAAATTATTTGTTGGCGTTGTGTGAAAGAGACAGGAAGGATGAGCTTCTTCAGCTGTTAGATATCATAGATATAACGAGAATTTCCTCAGTTGATAATGTAGCTACTATATTCAGATCAATTGGAAGGCTATCACTGGAAGCGTTTGCAGAGATGTTTATCTTGGTCTTGAACGATTGTGGTATGTTTAAGTTTAAACAACTCTTGGCCTGGATTAACTTTTCTAATCCTTTTTTGGCTCTTCAAAGTCTGTGTAAGCCATAAAACCAAAACTCTGTCACTACCTTGGATCAGTCTCTTTTTGCTATTCCAAGTGTTTATTTTACTTGCCGGAGCCTGATAGAGGCATGTTGACTTACATATGATTATTTTGCAAAAGCTTAAGCCTTAAGGTCCTTCTGAATCACTTCATTTAGTAACTATGTATTTGTTGCGTGAAGAGTTTGTGACCTGTGAGTTGTGACCACCTTTTCTGGTTGGGATGGCTCTTTCGCTGTGGGTAAATGGTAAATCTCACACTAATAACTCCAAGGAAGTCAGAATCAGGATTAAGACTTTAAGATCGGTGATACCGTCTACTCTTTTTTAGCTGGTGGCTAAGGCTGTTGATAGAAAGTCTTTTACCTGTTACATCTCTGAAATCATCATTCAATACATAGTTACATACTCTTGCCTTCTTTATCTTAGGTGGACTGAGTCTAGTCTTTCTAGCTGGCATGGCTGAATTTTTGGTGTGTTTGTGAAGCACTTTCTCTATCTGAAGTGAATTTCAGATGATGGAATTGGTCTCTTTTCAGTTTATTGGGTAAGAAAAAATAGGCGTCAGGGTAGCCTATTGCAGCCTGCCTAGGAGAATTTTATTTTTGTGTTAGCCATTCACATTACATGTTTCTTACTGTTCACAGCATCGACAACAACCCATTGAAAATCCATTAAGTGCAGGGGTTTGTAGCAACTTGCATGGCATTAACCAATTGTCAAGTAAAAGCGTTTGGTTTACCAACTTTGGAACTGCTGCTTCTCTCTTCCTCTTGAGTGTTCCCAGAATAAGAGTTTTCTTGACATCAATACATTCGTGACCAATTCATGTAATTTTGCTGTGTTGTATTCTTTTGTAGAAATATTGTTATTAGTGACTTCTGAACTTTTGAAGACCTTTGTAAAAGCAATAAAATAAAAAAATATTTCCACGTTGTCACGAATCTTTAAGGTTCGTTCTACTGTGTAGGGTAAGGTTGCTTATATTGATTTCCTAACCCTTCTCTAGTGGGATTTCCTCTGGCTCGTGGGTGACCTCAGGGGTGGGATTTTATAGTTTAATGTATAAAGTTAAACTCAGTTATAGAGGTCTACAAGCTATATTCTGATATAGTCTGCTGGGATGCTTGATCTATGCATGCACTCAAGAATGAATATCATACGACTTTGCTGCTATGTTAATTGAAAGTTAATGTCAGATGGGACAATGATGTCTATGTAGACTCATGGATCCATTCTACAGATGTGCTTTAAATCACTTGCTTTTATGTCCTAATCTGTTTTTCATTGGTGATACTCTTGAGATTGTGGGTTTTCCATTTCATTGTCACTGTACCATCTTTATTGTGATGTTCAGATTTCTTTGTTTTGCAGACTATGGGTCCCAAAATATCTCAAACTTGATCTATTCTTATTCTTCCAGCCTGAAAAATTTAGTGGTGAGGAACTTCCCATGAATTCTATTGGTAATTTCTTTAAAGCCATCTCTTTTATGCATATAAGATTATAAACGTATGGGATAATACCCTGGATTATTTATGCATTGGCAGAAGTTTAGCTCGTGTTTAATTTTACTGTATTGATTTCCTTATCAATGCTTATAACTTGTGCCTTAAACTCTCAATGCATCAATAAATTATTATAGTTTTAAAAAAAATATGGGAATAAGAGAAAAAAAAAAATGTGAGGGACAAGTCCTATGAAGCACAAAGAAAATATAGTGGATAGACTTTACACAGCAATGAGATTTTCAAATGCCTTGAAGGTTTCTGAATGATCTTGTTAGAACCCTAACTCTTTGAAACCTATGAGAACCTCTCCTCACCCTTGCTTGCCTGGAGATTTGGAGTAGTAAAAGCTCCTTGTAAAGGTTTTCATTTTCAGGCTTGGACGTTAGCCAAAGGGGAAATGCCCACAAAATCATATGCGTAAAAGGAGAAGTTTCAGCCTAGCTAATCAAGGTTCTCCATGGTGTGTACGACGAATCCATCAATCATATGTTGCTCTCTTGCACTTGCATCTTTTCTCTGTGGATTCTGTCATTGTCTCTCTTTGGTGTAAGTTGGGTCCGTCCTCAAAAATGTAGAGATGTACTCTTTAATACGAAGAGAAGAATGAAAAACAGTTGGATTGCCAAAGTATCGAAGATGGTTTCTTCGGCTTACTGTTGGTGCACTTGTGTCTCTTTGGTGTAAGTTGGGTCTGTATGCTTTTTCTTTCCATGTCCTGCAGCGATTAAGGTGAGGCGTCAAATTTCTGACAGGTTCTTCCTTTCCCTGCCATAATTTTTCTTCCTGACGCGTTCTAAGTCCCGCCAACCTCCCACGATCAAGATCTACCCATTGAAGTGTGGAGATGTTTAGGGGAGAAAGGACTTGATTGGTTAACAATGCTTTTCAACATGATTTGGAGAAGTAATAGGATGCCTTTGACTTGGAGGAAGAGTATTTTGGTTCCTTTGTTTAAGAATAAAGGTGATGTTCAAGAGTGCTCCAACTATAGCGGAAACCGATGAGTCATATTATGAAGTTGTGGGAAAGAGTGATTGAACAAAGACGCGGGAGGAAGGTAAGGATATCTGAGAACCAGTTTGGAGATTCATGCCCGGAAGATCGACAATGGAGGCGATTCATCTTATAAGACAATTAATGGAGAAATATCGTGACAAGAAGAAGGATTTACATATGGCGTTCATTGATTTAGAAAAGGCGTATGATAGGGTACCGAGGTAAGTACTTTGGTGAGCATTAATAAAGAAAGGGATGTCGCTAAATATATTGATCTTATAAAGGACATGTACGAGGGAGCCACTACGATTATAAGGACTAATGTGGGCAAGTCAGAACTCTGAAGAGTTCCTTATTACGATTGGAGTGCATCAGGGGGTTCTGCTCTTAGTCCTTTGTTATTTGCTATTGTTATGGACGAATTGACAGGATCCATTCAAGATGAGGTTCCATGGTGCATGATGTTCGGAGACGATAGACATTGTGCTGATTGATTAGTCCTTTGTTATTTGCTATTGTTATGGACAAATTGACGGGATCAATTCAAAATGAGGTTCCAAGGTGCATGATGTTCGGAGACGATATTGTGTTGATTGATGAAACAAGGGATGGAGTTGAAACTTGAAAGGAAATTGGAGCTTGGAGACACGCGTTAGAATCTCGAGGCTTACATTGAGCCAAAAGAAGTTGGAGTATTTAGAGTGTAGATTTAGTGGATCTGGGCGTAGGGAGGCAGGATGGTTGAACGGAAAAGCGCTACCCTATAGGTTGAAGGGTGAATTTTATCGCACGATAATTAAGCCTGCTTTCCTTTATGGTACCGAGTGTTGGGTAGTAAAACATGGACATGTACAAAAAATGAGGGTTGGGTTGCTGAGATGCGTGTGCTTCGCTGGATGTGTGGCCACACAAGAAAGGACAGGTTTAAGAACGAAGTGGTCTGAGAGAAAGTAGGTGTTGCATCGATTGAAGATATAAGATGAGGGAAAACCGTTTAAGGTGGTTTGGCCATGTACGGCCAAGAGCTCCAGTGAGGAGAATTGAGAGTTTGGGAGTGGATAATGTAGCTAGGGGAAGGGGAAGACTGAAACAAACATGGATAAGGGTGATTGAAAACGATATGAGAGATTTTTGGAATCACCGAGAGTATGGCGAGCAAGAGGGTATTGGGGAGAGAACGAATCCATGTTGAAGATTTGTTTGAATTTTAGATATTTACTTATCTTTCCTTGTTTTTGCTTCCATATTTATTTATTCTATTTATTTATTTTTATTTAAAAAAAAAAAAACACTTGTATTCTATTTTTGTTTTACAAATCTGTTTTGCCGCTTTAACCTTTGAACTTGGTTTTCACGCTTTTCTTATTTTTATTTTAGTTTTTGCAAACACACTTGTTTTGTTTACCATTTATTTATTTTCGTTTCCTTTGTTTATATACCTTTGACTGTATTGGAGGATTCAAACCTATACGGATTCAGATGATGATTCATGTTAGCTGACCCCAATCTATGTTGGGACTAAGGCTTTGTTGTTGTTGGTGGTGGTGTGTGTGCTTTTTTTTTTTTTTTTTAATTGAATAATTTTACAGGTTCAGAAATGCAGACAAGTAATGTGCTTCATTTAAAGTGCTCTTCAGTTCTTATTGATTAGGGTGCTGGACAGCGTTGTCTTTTAGGCTAAACTGCTAAAATTCCATTTAAAGAGAACAATAATGCTATGCTTAAAGATGAGGGAAAGCCTCTTTCTGTAAATTATTCTCTCACTTCAGCAACATATCATTATTTGTTATGAAATGCTGCAGCTTACTCTCCAAGGTTATAGTATGATGGATTTAAATTTTACACTGTACTTAATAGCTTTGTAGATTAAGATTCCTGGCAAATGAATAATCTTGGTTGGAGACAAATGAATAATCTTGGTCGGAAACCCTCTTACGCTATTCGCTTCGTAATTTATTTATTTTCATAAATTGTAATTCACTGCTTAGTATACTGCTGTTGATGATAGGAGAGAAAAAATGTAGTTGCAGCAATCTAAAATTTTGCATTTGAGCATAACTGCATTTCTGATTGAAGGTTGAGGATACTATTTCGAAATTCAAAGAGATGCACGAAAAACTGGATCTTCCACTTGTAGCTGGGTCATATGAGAAGATCATTACTTTTTGTTGCGACTCCCACAAGGTATGTATAGTACATTGTATAAGGGCCTTTTGTTTCTGAGCTATCTTTCCTTTCTCTTGGTGTTTCTTGGCTTTCCATTTTAAGGGATTTCCTATAATTTGTTGCTTATCTTAATTTTCCCCTCTTTCCTATCTAGGTCCATTTGGCTTTGGATTTAGTTGATGAAATGTGTCAAGCAGGATTAACCTTGTCAGTGGGAACACTCAATACCATATGTCATACCTGTGAGGAGACCTGGGAGTATATTTTGGTATGTTTTAGTTTCTTGTCATTTGTGCAATCTCTGTTTTGGAAATTCTATCAAGTTGATATCCTTTCATCCAAATGTTGTATTCATTAATTACTTATCATAATTGTACGTAACTCCCAGTATTATTGTCAAGTGACTCTAATAACGGCATCAGCCTGCATCCACAAGACTTATAAGGGGATAAACTGGTTTGGAAAACCTGTATATGTTACAGTTTCTCAATTTTATTGGTCAAAGAGCACACTTTGTGCCCGAGAGAGTATGAAACATTATAATAATTGGTTATATAGACTACATGTTAGCAATCTTTTCATGTGGATTTGGGCAGATTTGGCCAATTGGGAGATATTTTTACTGCTTATAGTTTACTGATTTCTATGCCCGACATCCACAAGATTAATATAAAAGTGGTAAACCCGATTGTAAAGTCAGTATATGTTGCAGTATCTCAATCTTGTTAGTCAAAGAGGACACTGTCCGAGAGACTATGAAGCACTATAAATGCAAGGTTATATAAACTTCATTTGTTCGACAGTTTTCCACGTGGATTTGCCACTTGGGAGATACTTCTACTGTTTATAGTTTACTGATTTCCATACTTAGGCTCTGTTGCTTTAAAACCAAAATCACCCTACTACTTGGGTTAATTTCCATTTAATTGGTCAACTTTATTGCTGATTTTTTGTTTGAAATTATGACTATTTACAACCCCTATCTGGTATGGCCCTACAAGAAAGGGTCAGTTGAGGAGGGTTTGAAGTCTGATAATGAAGTATCAAGCTGTTTTAACTGAAAATATGATGAGGAAGAATCACCCGATATATTTGGCCATGTGAGATGGTAAGGATGCACCAGTTATGAGTTTTGGGGTGGGGAACTAATAAGATGTTGAGCGGTAAAAGATGGCCTAGATAAACAACTATGCGTAGATAACAATGATTGAATGACACAAGTACACTTGGGATTGAAGAAAGTATGGTGTAAGGGAGGGCAGATTGGAGGAAAAGATTTCACGTGGTTGGATCTTGACTTTATTTTCTTACAGAGATGGTTTTATTTATTTTTTCAACCTTTTTATTTCTATTTGAATTTGTTCTTTATTATCCTTTCCAGCATTTTTTTTCAACTTTTTTTTTAATCGGTCTAAGCATTCACTTCTACCGTTCAAATGTCTTCCCATTCACTCAAAAGCTTGATCTTTTTTTTTTTCGATATCTTCCTTTCTTCGTGTCCGCGCATTTTTTTTCCCGCCTAATTTGCTTCTTTTCTCTATTGTTTTTTTACTCCCTCCTCTTCTTCATTGTTCACCAACTCATTATGACGATTCCATATGAGATTTATTTTAACCGAACCCAAATCATTTTAGGACCAAGGCTTTGTTGCATCATTTGGAAGAGTTTTACGCATAATTTCACACGAGTCTTATGTGATTAGAATTTCAATGAGGATTAAAAATCAAATACAAAAACATTAGATTAGATCTATTCAGCTTATTTTTTAGGTTTTCCGGCCTTAATTCGTTTTGTAGATAAGTCTGCTAGAATATGTCAGACCTTGCAGTCTTACGCTCTTACCTTCTTCAAATGAACTGCTAGTATTGTCATTCTACTATGCCTGATTTCCCTTTTCTTAAATGTTTAAATTTGTGGTCTTAATGGATGAATCAGAGATCTGATCTGTTATAGCGTACATTGGAACGGTGTTTGTTTCATGAATCATGCCGTAGAGGGTATTACATTTGACCCTCTTGAGACCTCAGCGTGGTGGGTCAATGTCCAATTGTTTGGCCGTGGCTTTTGGGTCAAGTGATCTTATAATTAATTTTGATTACAAAAAATCTCAATGATATTCGGTATATCCGCTTACCCTCTCGTGATACTACGGTGAGGTCAATGTCCAATTGTCTGGCTGTGGCTGTTGGGTCAAGTGATCTTTTATAATTAATTTTGATTATCAATAATCTCAATGAAATTTGGTATATCCCCCTCTCGTGATACTCCGACAATGTATCTTATATATTTGCTCTCGTTTTTTGTCTAAATAGGTTCGTAGAATATACTCCATAGTTGGCCGCTACAAGTTGAAGCCAAATGGCGAGACATACAGAAGCATCATTAACTTAAATGTTAGAATGAAAGATGTAAGTTTGTATTATTCACCATTCTCATTGTATATTTGGATACCTATTTTACATATTTTGCTCATACACTACTATATTTGGGGATTATGTTGGATCCAGCTCCAATGGCTCGTTGTTTTCTCTTCATGCAGTTTGATAATGCATATGCCATGCTGACGGATTTGGATGGACTGAACTTGAGACCTTCTGCAAGTATGTACAATGCTATAATTGCTGGTTATTGTCGAGAGGTAAGATGATTTTTTGTCTCTTACTGTTTTCTTCTACAGCTTGCACTTTGTTTGGAATCTTTGGATAGAGAGAAAAGGAGGGAAGAACATGCAATAAACTACCGTTAGGTTACGTAGTGGTCGTTTCATGATGAAATTGTAGGCTGTCATCACGTTATTTTCCTTATTTAAAACCCTACTAGTGTGTGCACGGATTCTAAAATAATTGGCTAAATTTTAAATGTATAAGTAATGTTTAAGAACGTTTTACCCTTTATTATGTAGAGGCACAAATAAGACTATAAATCCAGATGTATATGACCATGGTACATCCATTACAAATCTAATTGAACTTATATGCAATCTTTTCAAGCTTTAAAAATTTATAAGTTACATTTTAATTGTTCAGATGTCAAAATTAAAATCTAATTGAGCTTATATGTATTATTTTTGAGTTTCATTATAATATTTTGAGTTTAAAATTTATATATAGGCGCCCTGATTCTTTTCAATAAAGCTCGTAAAATATACATATAAGCTCAAATCATTTATTATAAAACTTCAAATCTATTCTATACTACCAGCTGTATAGGTTGTATAGTCTACTAATTGGTGTAGAGGGCGTTGTCGGACAATTTATTGTTTCAACATGTGATTTGCCCGTGTGTTGCACATATTCTAAAATAATTGGCTAAATGTATAATGTGTAAAGTCGTTTTAGACCTTTATTGTGTAAAGGGAATCGTAGGATAATTTCAATGCTAACATAATTTGATTAACGATCATTATTGTTTCAGCATATGATTTTATTTGGTAAACTAATTGAAGCTTGGATGGCTCAGTTAGTTTTTTTCCTTTAGATAGTTGTTTCAGAGGTTTAATTGGTGAAACAAAACAAAAATGACAATCCTTTCGTATTTTAATTCGATTATCATTGCATGCGTTACATATAATATGTCAAGTCTTCTCTCTTTGATCTTTGTATCTAAAATATGATAAATGACTAATATAGATGTAGTACACCTTAGGCCTTTTAGATCTCTTCTCTTTGGATCTTTCCTCCCTATCTCTACCATGTGTTTGATGTCCTCCGCTATTGTCAATGACTCTTGGTACGTTTCTGATAATGAGTTTAATGAGGGCTCTCTTTTTCACCAACAAAACATTATTTTGTTTCTTATTTTCCTTTCAACCTCATTCTAACTGTTATATCATGTCTTGGTACTTCTTTAAAAGTTTCTCCTCAAACCTCTCTTATTCTAAAGAATACTCTTACCCTCACCTTTACACTTGGCAAAACTGAGTCGTACCAAATAACCCGACATGGGCTTTACCGGCACCCAAATGGAGGACTCAAGTTTGGTACATAGTAAATAAAAAGTACAGATACTAAATAACCCCTATTTAAGTAATTTCTCTGCCATTTTTTTTCATCTTTAAAGGTTAGATTTTGTCATTTATTGTCACGTTTCGACACCAAGTAATCTTATCATCCGTCTTTCCCTTATCCTTCCTTGTACCCAAAGTTATTTGTATGATTTATTTTTTGTCTTAAAATTCAGAAAATAACATGATAGTTTAATTTATTGGAATCATAAAAGGAGGAAAGTGAAGCAAATGATTAATAAGATCATCCAAACAATATGTATGTACAATATAATTTCTCATGCCTTTGTAAGTGATATCGTTATCATGTTAATATAGCTAAAGAATTAATATCTTAGATCTTAATTCTAAAAATTATTYTCTTTATTTATTCCAGTTTTATAGTTTCTTATTTCTCGAAGTCATCCCATATTAGTTTTTAATTATCCTTAGACGCAAATTCTTATGACCAATAAAATTCATATAATCAATATTATTATAGTGATGAGAACAATAAAAAATGAGCTTTTAATTACTACTACTACACACTASTAACATTATAGGTTTATAGAGATTATTAATGTTAACCTACACTTTATTTGTCTTATCGAGCTATCATATAATCAATTAGATTAATTTTTTCGGTTTATTGACGATATACTCTAACATATTGTCCAAATTAATGACTTAGAATTATGTAGAGTTGGCCTTAGGTCTCTCCGCAAAGTGATAATTATAGGTCATTCATGAGTCAATTCTATCAATAACTTTATTGATGAGGTCATGAATGCAGTGATTCATCTTGAACTCATTGAATTGTAGTCCTAGTGCAATTTGACGAATATCAATACATGTTTCATGTTGAGGAATATCGGTATATGTTTCACGTATGGAATGGACCGAATGAATGCCTGATTTAGGCACATTACAATTCACTTACKTGCGTTGATTATGTTGAAGCTTGTAAAAATTTTAATGTTAGAGATAATTAATTACGTAACTTACAATTTTATTATTCTAATTAAGTTAGGAAGATTGTAAATAATTAATTTTTTTTTTTTACTTCTAATAGAAAATTCGTAAATAATTAATTAACTCCTAATTCTAATAGAAATTTTTTTAATAATTTATTGTAAGTCGCTCGAAAAAAGCCTCAAATATATATTTATATTGATTAAAATGATGACAACCAATATTCCAGAATATCACTGTTACTTTACTATTATATCTATGTCTTATTCTATAGCCTATAGTCTATACGACCTATTTGCAAATGGTGTATCTCTTTGTGAAAAAAGAGATCCCAAGAGAGATAATATAGACTAATAACATTAAAAATGAACTCAAATGTCTGATTGTAAAAACTGAACCGACACATTTGAGAAACATTTTTGAAATTATAAGTTGCAACCCTAACATTAACTCCGCGACTTCTGGATACTGCTACTAAAATCACATTGTACCTCATGTTGGAGGGGTTGAAATTTCCGTATTTGGATTGTGTTTCGAAAGAACGTGAAAGGGAGTTAATATGTGTGAACATTGTAAAAACTCTCAAGCTATGTATTAAGAAGTAAGAACAACTTTGAAAATATTTATTTATTTTTGATGAAAGTGAGTACTCATGAAAGGTCTTATTTGTGGTTTAGTAGTGAGTGGAAATATTGTTTTCATTTCTAATAAAGCCAAAGGCCATCTATTATTTGGTCGTAGATTACAATGGAATAAACCAAAATGACTCACTAAAGGGGGTTTAACAGTTTTCCTGAGGTTTTCAATATCCCTCCAATTAGACTATCCACTCAATAATTATCCTCTCTGTAAATCAACCGATTCAATTGTTTATTTGTTATTTTGGTGGGTGTCTAAAAGGTTTTTGGTGTTACTCTATTTATGATTTTGTTGAGGCAAAAGAAAAGGCTTTCACATTTCTTTTCACTGGTGCTGTTTGGAGTTTTCATTGTGCTTATTTTTTTTGCTATTTAAGTAGCTAATTGCTATGTCGTTTTGCGTAAAGTCAACCCTTAGTCAGGTTGTGGCAAAATTTCAAATGCTCCCGAGTCCAAAAAATGTGCTACAAGCTCGTGTCCTGATGGTTACTTAAATTCTATAACTAAGAAGGCTGCTCAGTCCCAAGTTGTTATTTAGAACTTTTTTGGTGTAAATATACTTTTTGAAATACTTACTGTTTATCTCATTTCAGTTGAAAGAAACCTAGGAAACACGCTTTTTTTTTTAAATATATTATTTTGTCTCATTTCCAGTTTTCCATTTACCGTCTTTTATCAAGTTTTATCCATTGGCTCTTCATCTCTTTGAAAAAGATTTTGTTTTGAATGTTATCTGAGTTCTTTTTTTTTTTTTTATGTCTCCCGTGCATCGATGCAGAAAAACAGGGATGCTGTGCTGAGGGTCCTCGAAGACATGAAAGAAGCAGATGTGAAACCAGATTCACAGACTTTCAGCTACCTTATAAACAATTGTACACATGAAGAAGACGTTGTTAAGGTTGTGCCTTTAAGAATACTCCCTCCGTTTTTTTGTTTTTTCCCACTTTCCTTTTCCGCAAGTTCTTTTCTTCCTACTTCTATTTTGTTTCTTCTTTTGGCAAGTTTTTAATGACATTTTACTAAGTTGCCCTCATCAGTTTCTAAAAATTATAGCACATGCCAGTGAATCTAATTATTCACTTTGAACCATCCATATCCTCCTACCCTCCTACCCTCTCACCTAAACACCATCAACCATCACTTTCTCTGTCTTCACTCCGACCACCCAACCCTAATTAGTCAAGCTGAAATCACCACCAAATTCTCCCACCTTTCTCCTTCCTCTGACCCAGTAGCGACTCACCACGCTGGCCACCATATCGCCTTTCTCCTTTCCCTCCAACCTCAATTCCTCCATATAAGTATATAACCCTCTGAAAATCCCTAAGACCTTCCACATCTGGAACTCCGACCGCCAATACATCACTCTTCAATCTACTATTGGGTTCCTTGGCCACCTATTCATCAAATCTGGAACGAGAACTTCTCTACTTCACCTTGCTAACCCACAACACCACCTTCGTTTTTCTCCGCTCACAGAATATTTTAGTACTCCCTCGGTTTTGTGGGCGACAGTGGTTTTGTTTCATGGGTAGTGGTGGGCTTGTAGATGGTGGTGTTCAAGGTGTTTGGAAGTGGTTGAGGGTGATATGGATGTGGTGTTGTGATGTGGTTAAGGGTGGTCAGTGGGATGTTGATGTTGGTGGGGTTCAGTGGTCTAGGTAGTGTCATGGGTTGGCGGTGAGGTCGTGCCTGGTGGTGATGTAAATTGGGTTGGGTTCGTTGATGGTGGGTTGGTGGGGGCTCTAGGGGAGTTTGGTGAGGAGGAAAGGTAATGGAGGGTTGAAGGGTAGAATAAGTAAAAAAGTCTCTTTTCTTAAAAAGGTTGACAAGTCAAAAATGTGAATAAAAAAACTGCTGGGACTACTGTCTAATAAAATGTTAACACAGTGATGGTAAGCTAGCGATTGCTTGCTTGTTTGCAATGTCTTCTGTATGATGAATAATTCACCTTTTGAGTGATGGTAAGCATAGCGATTGCTTGCTTGTTTGCAATGTCTTCTGTATGATGAATAGTACGGAGTAGTTATATTGCATTTAGATAATCTTTTAACTATTTGTATGAAGGTTTCTTGCTTTATATTTCTAACTTCTACGGGACCCAAAGACTCACTATTGTTTGTCTTATGTTGAAAGTTAGCAAAATGGCTGAGTAAACTAACACCACTTATATTGTAAAGTAATTATGGGACAATGCATTTTAATGCAATTTATATTGTGTCATCTAGAAATAGTTTTTTGTGTTTTTGACCCAAGTTAAGGTTGTGTAAATCCAACCCTCTCTCCCTACCTAGCCTCTGAAGCACGGTGTAATATTATTATTCAGATCGAGTGATCTGTCACTCCTTTTTACTCCTTTTAGTGGATTTTTGCTCTGATACTGGGGTGGGCAGTGATGTCATAGTATATAGATCACTTATAGTCTTCACCAGCTTTGGGGCCTTTCGATAGGTTGTAAACATGTGAAGTGGTTAGAACTCTTGATAGGATGGTCCTGATGGACTATAACTCTATAAGCTCATTCTCTAGGTGTATTCAGTAGTTTCAGAACTACGTTTTCATACCATTTTAACATTTGGTGATTTATTTTCCGCGTTGACTTGTATGATTTAAAGTTGAATCAGCCTAGGATGCAAGTACTGGAGTTCCAGTGGGAGATTAACAGATTGAGATAATACTTGATACAGTAGTGCGAGTGTGTACTTTTAAATTTTTGTGAAGATATTTAGTTAAAAGTTCGACTGATAATAGTCGTTGGCCTCCTTGGAGGGGATAAGTGGAGAGAGGATGGACGTCAACAACATTGCCCTAATACCCCCAGGGATCCGCAAATTAGAGGGTTGGGGTCTGATGTACGTAGCCGTATCCCTCTGCTCACAGATAGGCTATTTCTAGATCACCGATAAGGAAAATTGTTTCAAATGGCTACTCTGTACTACTTTACCATAATAAGAAGCGTAACAGAATTAGTGAAGCATTTTGTTTTATTCCGTCGCAATCCATTACCAAAGAATAGCATTTTGAAGTGTGTTAGGAAAATGTTGGGCTTCACCTTTTCCTAGTTTCTTATGTTTCATCCGTAAACTGTTTTTGGGATTAGTGTTTGCACGAGGTGTTCATCCCTAAATTTACTATTGTTTTACTTTCTTTTATTGAACTTAATGTATCGGCGAAGAGCATCGCAATTTTTTTTTTTTGTTTTGAGTGGTGATTGCCATTGAGTGAGTTTATCTTTACCCAAAATCTCCTTTCACAGTAGAAGTTAACTTGTTTTTGCGCATACCATTCTAAGTCTAACTTTGCATTGTCTCCTGCCCTATATTTTAAAGTTCCCTTTAGGTATCTATTAAAGTAGCAGTTGTACAAGGACTTTGTTTTGTATTTGTAAGCTGAGAGATCCGTTAATTTCTTTATGGAGCTGATGTTTTATTGTATGGCTATTCTGAGTAGCATTCACATCTATCAAAGTTATATGATACTTGTAGGAAGGTGTTCTCTTGGTAACTAATGACAAATCTTTCTCTTTATTTGAAGTTTTTATGCATGTCTTTTCACTATGCTCTATATGTTGCTTGACAATACCCTACTGCATGTGATGCAACTTTTTCTGGTCATGAAGACGATAATTTTAATCCTTTTCTATTCTCAAATCAGTAGTTGCGTTAATTTGTTCTGCAGTACTATGAAGAACTGAAGCTCGCTGGTCTTCAAGCTACTAAATATGTTTTCATGTCGCTTGTAAATGGATATGTTTCTTCTGGCCAATCTGAGAAGGCCAAGGAGGTAAATTTTATTAGTGTACAACATCCATTTTGTATAGCTAACTTCAATTCGTAACATTTTCGGTATGTACTAAACAGCTCAAGCTTAATGTTTGTATTGGTTAATGAGTGAACCATACAAGGAGTAGTAATTTTTGGAAGCTTCCCCTTTATGTCTCTATTGTTTCTTTATGTGCTTTAATAATACGGAGTATATATTTTCTATGAAAACAAAGAAGGATATTGTATCTTTGACCTTGTTCATAATTTTCTTTTAAATTTTTTTTCGTACCAGGTTCTCCTCGACAAAGAGATACCAGTGAAGAACTTAGCTGAAATTAAAAGTGTTCTTGTTTCTGCCCTTGCATATCATGGGCAGGTGGCGGATGCTTTGGAGATCTATGAGGACATGAAACAAAACGGTTCTTGTTTAGAACCAAAGGCTGTAATATCTCTTATTGTAAGTTCTATTTTTGTTTTAGATGTGCCTTTCTGGGGACTTCATCAATTTTTTTTTTTGGTTGAAACCTGCTAAATGTATTCTTGTCTTTTGCAGGAAAACCAGCAGTTTGAAGGAAAATTGAACTTGTTGCTTGGATTGCTTGAGGAATTAAATGACCCTGATCCACACTACTGGGTTGACGGTTGCTGCAGGGTTATTCTATACTGTATTAGAGAAAGTAATCTAAGGTGGGTCGTTTAACATCCCAACTAAGCATGTTGCCAGTGTGGATTGTGTGTTTAATAGGTTGATGCCTTTTTGTTGTGTAGGTCTGCTGTTGATTTGCTGAAGAAACTTGCATCTAAATTCCAGGATGATGAGCTAGCTCAAGAATTCATATTTGATGAGGTCTTGCCTGTTTCCACCTCACCTTTCCCAAATGGCCAAATCGAGATATATGTCGTATACCCTATAGTCTCAATTGTTTTATGACCTAATTGCATTCAGTTTTCTTGTTAGGTATTTTCACAAATAGTGGATATGAAGTCACCTGATTTGCAGATGGGCACAGATCTGCTTGTCGCTATTAGAAAAGATCTTAATCTTCGCCCGTCACGTAAATGTCTTGATTTTCTTCTTAGTGCTTGTGTCAGTTGCAAGGATCTTCAGAAAGCGCAGTTGGTTTGGAACGAATATGAGATAGCTGGCCTTCCTCATAATATTTTAAGTTTGTTAAGGTATGTCTGCTTAGCATATTTCACTTCTCTTCTTGTAAAGAACATGAATGATCATTAGACTTTGGATCACGGACTTCTAACAAAGCCATTGAAATGTATCTTTCACCTTAACTGTTTGAATGCAGTTGTTTTGTACGAGTAATAGTTTTGCTGCCTTTCTCCTCCCTGCTAAATATATAGTAGCTTGTTTGACCTTCCTGCTTCAAGTGCATGTCTTTTGCATAAGAGGAAACACAACATGAATGAAAAATACAGCATAAACTGCTATTGTTAGGGCCTAAGTATCTAGTACCTACCCTTTTTTTAGACAATTAGTAACTGTTAATTGCTTATTAATCCACCTGCCAAAAAAAAGGTTATTAATCCATATTCGTCAGTGTATAGACTTAAGGAATAAAGAATATGGTTATGAATTCCTCCGTGGTATTTACGTGTTTGGAACCAAGTTGGAAATGGTGACATAAAAATTTACAGTCGTGCTCCGCCAGCAGACTAGTGAATATCCAGACCATAGCCCTATCTGGTGGATCGTCACCCCAGTTTACTGTGTCTTCTATAAAGCCCACTTTTAGTGTTTGCCCTTTCCCTCACTCTTTAGTGGTAATAACAGCTAAGGGGTTTGAGACTTGAGAGAGACAGGGATGGGTGAGATTAGTGTAACAGTGCTCATCTGGGCGTTATGCCGCTATCATAATTCATGATGTCATTGAGCCGGCACTTATCCATCTTCCTGCACCTAGTAATGTATTATAGTTCCTTTTATATTTACATATCAAAGTATCAGTGATAAAATAATTTACGTTCTCAGTGGAGTAAAAAAAAATTGATATCCTTTGACCTGGAGCATGATGGATAAAGCAAATGACAAGCTAATATTTGAGCACTTTTTATATTATGAAGTAAGAGTAGCAGTTATCCAAACATTGCTGGCAACCTATCATCGTGCATCTAGTAATGGTTTGTTTTGACAGGATGTACCAGGCTTATCTGGCTTCGGGGCACTTTGAAGAGGCTACAGATTTTCTTAGTACGATACCGAGGGATGATATCCATGTTCGATCTATAATCCATGCATGCCGTGTGAGTTATGGAAAGGAAACGAAAAAGAAGAATTATGGAAAACAAAAGAAAATGGAACGAAGAAAAAGAAAAAAGGCTAAGAAAACATAGTCGAGCAAGACGAGAGTATTTATATTAAAAACCATTGAAAATGAACTTAGTGAGAGGCCAAGCTCTTTTGCTCACTAATACTCCCTCCATCTTTTTCCCTTCAGTAATATCTGCCCTTTTTCAAGAGGAATGATAAAACTGGATGGAGCATCTTGTTTTGGATTGTCACCCTTTTTTAGGTAATGAGTATGAGTTATCTTTTCTATCCTAGTGATTTTTGCACGGAGTATGCCGTCTCCCCTAGCTCCCTTGACAATTGACATATTGTTTTGAAGATCCAAGTGCACTCGATGAGCATCAAACTGGTTATACAGAGAGATGGGGGGTCTTCTGCGACATTTGAATTTGTTCGTCAACGGAAGTGTACATACAACTATACAAGTTCACAATCTTTGCGGTTTTCTAAGTCCGTATATACCCTTTTATGTTGATTGAAGATGAGTTTGTTAAAGCCATTCCTAAGTTGGTCTATTTGGTTGTACTATGACAACTCATCTCAAACACCTCTCTGAAATATAAAGGACTTCTGAAATATACCCTTTTGGGCTAGTTCTTTGCAGACAGAAGCACATGCCCTAATGTTTGCTATTCAAGATGCTATCTCCATGGGTTTTCATCATATTGATGCTAATACTGATTGCTTAAATCTAGCATTACAAGTTGGAGGCAATGCAGCTAGGAACCATGATCTCAAGACCATACTCCTTAGTATTACCGATATAATTTTCTCTTGCCACTGTTTTTCCATAAGTCACATCATAATGTTTCCTCATCCAGGATTATATGGGAAACAATGAATGAATGTATTGATGCAGAGTCTAAGCTCGGATTAGGTACTCAATCCGTGCCCTACAATGTGATTGGAAATCCGTATTTGAATGATAACAGGGTCTAGAATCGGAATTGTAAACTAGATTGATGATAGCAATTGCAATGGTCACAAGTTTTTGAATGAATAAACTATGAATTCATGAGCACTTGATATTTACAATTATCGTCAATACTTGTCCGTCAAAATCAAACACTACGCTGTGAGGTATTATCATTGTTGCAAACTCTACGCTCTGGGGTATTATCATTGTTTCAACCCAATGTTAATTTTTGCATTAACCCGACATTAGCTACACTGCTGCACTCATTTGTTTCGCAGAAAGTTTTGTGGACTTTCCATTACAAGTACAAGACAAGCCCGACAATATGTATGAATAATTCTTAAATTTACACATATTTCCTGTTAATATACACAGCCAGTCAACCACCCACATCCCACAAAACGTAGTTTGTTAGTAGACTTGGGCACAAAGTTAGCTCACAGTCAAACGACAATTTGGAGGAGTTGTTGATGCTTGCGACCCCAAACATGATTAATGAGACTACCAAATTAAGCCACAGGTGGTCGAAGTACGTGATCCTGTGAAGTGTCAACTGCAGCGGGAGGCATGAATTGCCACATGGCGACTCCAGGGTATCCCATAAATGGAACTAACTTGCCGCCAGGTGCTTGGGCTGGCGGGCCAAATGCTGCCTGTATAGGAGGATGGGTTGGGAAGTAGCTTGGTTGGGTGTTCACGGCTTTCAGGTGCTGCTCTAGTTTGTCCTTGTCGGCCTTCAGCCTTTGTTTCTCGTCACGGAGCTCATTCTTCTCAACCTGAGCGGAAAATTTTGGCCTCAGTTACAACGCTAAAAACAAAAGGTAGTAAAACAAATACTCACTTGATCCCAAATTATTGTACCATTTGACTTTGGTGGTCAACCAGGGTCAACTTTAAGATATATACATGCACAAAATGTAAAAGCTATCTTTTATATATCAAGCCAATTCTTTTTTTCCTTTTTCTTTTAGAAAAGCAAACATTGTATTGACGAGGAAGGAACTACTGACAACATGTACAAGTCGAAAGAAATACTGACGTAATGGCAGAACTCAGAGGAGACTATATCACCAATGACTTTATTTTCTTACTTTTGAAAGTTGACTTCTTATGTCCATAAAAATCAAATGACGTATGAGAAGAAAAATGATGAAGGGACTAAGGGGAGTAGCAAGAAGAGCTACCTTCAATTCCTTAATTTTCTCCTGTAAGTTTGAGTTCGAGTCTTTCAGCTTCTGGGCTTCACTCCTTAACTGAGTCAACATTCGGACAGCGTCATTCAAAATGGCTGCCTTGTCTGTCTTAGGCGGCCTACCCGGTTCCAGTATTGAGCCTAATTCTACAAACCTAAGCATGGTTTAAGAGCAGTGGTCACATACACACATGGAAGAAGGTTGNTCCATAAAAATCAAATGACGTATGAGAAGAAAAATGATGAAGGGACTAAGGGGAGTAGCAAGAAGAGCTACCTTCAATTCCTTAATTTTCTCCTGCAAATTTGAGTTGGAGTCTTTCAATTTTTGGGCTTCACCCCTTAGTCGAGTCACTATTCGGATAGCGTCATTCAAAATGGTTGCCTTGTCATTCTTAGGTGGCCCACAAGGCTCTAGTATTGAGCCTAATTCCATAAACCTAACCATGATTATAAACCAATGTTCACATAACATATACATATACATTGGCACGAAGAAAGAAAACGTAGTAATATAAAAGGAAACTATACTTGTCATTCAGGCGGTCCCTGCGAGCCTTCTCCCTGCACGCTTTGGAGCTAGATGGACCACAAGATTCAGATCTTCCCCTAAGATAAGAGAGCCACTGAATCAAGAGTGGCGAATGTAAATCACAAACAATCCCTAAGAAGATGCTCGATAATCTTTGGTAGGTATCTTATGCTATTTGTTTTATGAAACCTTTCAAAATGTAAATTACGCAACACAATCATGGTCTTATCAAAGACAGGTCCAAATTGATGGCAATAATCGACAATCAAAAGGGTATAATTCTCTTGATTTCGTAGAAACTTCAATTAGTTGGGTCTATTTTTGAATTTTTCGAATAGATTCATGTTTTTTTTTCCGGAACAGAGTGGTCAGCTGAAGCTGAAACTAAATAAATGACACTGAGCAACGTATCTGTGCAAAAATAAAATAATGAATAGGTGTGAATAGGAATATATACCTCTTTTTTGAGGTGTTCTCCTTAGTCCCTCTGGACTCTACATAAATTCCATCAAGTTCCGCACTATAACAACGATAAGGTATATTAAACTCATAACTTCATAAGAACCCTAAAGCAACATGAAACAAGGTGATAAAATACAAAAACACAAATCCATAAACTTGCAAGTCAGGAATGATCCACATAGATGGCAAAAACCATGTTGGGACACCTAAACAATTATTTATGGTATAAGATCAGCTTTCAGCCTTTTCTATATGACAAGAAGAAATGCTCTCGAAAAATGAAAGCAACTTATAGAAATGACTAACAGCTAATGATACCAATAATTGCAAGCAAAGAATACAGTTAAAATTCCCACATTACCATTAGATTTCACTTATCGAAACTGAAGAATCTTTAGAGCATATATATACATTATCAGATAATAACCTATCGGGTATTTCTTTCAATTTTGGCATTCAGTGATTCTCTCAATCTTCAGTAAAAGTCATAGGTAAATCATAGCACTCTAACTAACGCATCAGCAATGCTGCATATAAAAAAAATTAAGATATGATGCCTGAATGGATGCATATATCTCTTACACCACGTCAAGGAATCCCATATTTCCACGGGTCATATTGACAGCTTCAAGGAAAGCGTGGCAGCACGACATATAGAAACCAAAACAAGAGCAGTTTGAGCATTATAAACACATAAAACCCCATGGCAAAGTCATATTCTTCCATGGCAATATGACAACCCTATTATAAACACTAGCAATCTTACTGAAATGCCGAAAACGGTATGAATTTCAACTAAAGCATGTAAAACCCGATAAGTAGAAGACATCAAACTTCCGGTATAGACTGAAGAAGCCATGGTTCACCAGCGGAAATAAACACCACACGTTCAAATTTCAACAAAGCGAAATCGATTCAAACTCATCACACTTCCCAGAAGCTACTAATCGATCAAATTAATACAAAACCGCTCAAGTAATTACATGAGCTTTATAATCAACTGTGATCATTTCTGAAATTCACGAAGCATTGACATTTACGAATGAATTAAAAATATACGCATCAAACAATTAAACAACGAACTTCTGTCAATTTATTTAGAGGGCACATCTCAAAAATCCTAAAATTTTATCATATTTTATACTAAACACGAAGAAAACTAAAATGAAAACATGGGTATTTCTCTAAACATACAAAAGTTTCAATCTTTACGACAAATGGGCAGTCAAAATCAATGCCCTAAATTACACAAAGTAAAACAATAAATAGTACCTGAGATTGAAATTAGAAGCATCTAGGGTTTGCAAAGGGCAATTGAAATCAGAATTGGGGGCAGCAAAATTGCAATCAAACCCAAAAGTTTCCTCAATTAAGGAATTGCAATCATAGAGCAAAAAATTAGGGTTCTCTTGAGACATTTTGATTTTCCGGTAAGTGTTGAAATATAAAGGAGAATGGTAAATGGGTTTGAACTTGGTAAAATTTATGGGTGTTTTCATACAAAATTATTGTTGATTCATTTTTCAAGGGATGAAATTTAATGGCGGCCTGATTGGTTCACTTGGTTGGTTTGTGAATCAATAAAATCAAATATGAGTATTCTCATTAAGAAGGTTTGATTTGTTTAACCCATTGTATCTTTTAAAATTCAATTTTTAAAAGTTACACCAAATTCACCCCTCTCCATCTTTTGGGTATTAATCCTTCTTAACTCTTCATTTTCCCTCATGATGATGAAGAACAAGTGTCTCCAAATCTTCAAGATTATCTGGTTACGCTAGACTATGACTTTTGTGGGTTTGCGAGTAGCTATTTTTTACTTACGGTTACGGGGTGTTGCAATGGGTTGATTTGTTTAACCCATTGTACTTTTGAATTCTTCATTTTATGGAATCCGGCCACGGGCCACCCAAAAAAAAAAAAACACAAATATACGGATGAGTATTTTGTAAGTCTGGAAACCCTACCTAGCATAGCTTATGGATTTGGGTATGTATCAAGTATCATCTGATGACGATTACAAATATGTTCGAGTTCTCAAAGAGCTTTTCTGGGATGATACTAATAAGCGTAACTAGTGTGATGCCAGTGCGTTGCACGGATTCTTAAATAATTGGTAAAGTTTAAATATATAAGTAATGTTTAAAAACGTTTTAACTTTTATTATGTAGAAGCACAAATAAAATTATACATCCAGATGTATGTGATCATGGTACATCCRATACAAATCTAATTGAACTTATATGCAATCTTTTCGAKATTTTAAAATTTATGAGTTACATTTTAATTTTTTAGGTGTCAAAACTAAAATCTAATTGAGCTTATTTGTATTATTTTTGAGTTTCATTATAATATTTTGAGTTTAAAATTTATATATAGAGGCTCAGATTATTTTCAATAAGCTCAAATCATTTATTATAAAGCTTCAAATCTATACTATTTGTTGTATAAGTTGTATAGTCTACTAATTGGTGTAGAGGGGGTTGTCGGACAATTTATCCTTTCAAGATGTGATTTGCCCGTGTGTTGCACAGATTCTAAAATAGTTAGCTAAATGTATAATGTGTAAAGTCGTTTTAGCCCTTTATTGTGTAAAGGGAACTGTAGGAAAATTTAATGCTAATATAATTTGATTTACGATCATTATTATTTCAGCATATGATTTTATTTGGTAAACTAATTGAAGCTTGGATGACAATTTCCTTTAGATAGTTTTTTTTCAAAGGTTTAATTGGTGAAACAAAGCAAAATGACAATCCTTTCGTATTTTAATTCTCTTAACATTGCATGCGTTACATATAATATGTCAAGTCTTCTCTCTTTTGATATTTGTATCTAAAATATGATAAATGACTAATATAGATGTTCAATTTTCCTGATTTAGGCACAGTACTATTCACTTACGTGCGTTGATTATGTTGAAGCTCATAAAAGTTTTAATGTTAGGATAATTAATTACGTAAACTACAATTTTATTATCCTAATTAAGTTAGGAAAATTGTAAATAATTAATTTTATTTTTCTACTTCTGATAGAAAAATCGTAAATAATTAATTAGGTCCTAATTCTAATAAAAAAGGTTTAATAATAATTAATTAGCCCCTAATTCTAATAGAAAAAGTTTAAATAATTTATTGTAAGTGTATTTTATTTTTCTACTTCGAATAGAAAAATCGTAAATAATTAATTAGCATCCTAATTTTAATAGAATTTTTTTTAATAATAATTAATTAGCTCCTAATTCTAATAGAAAAGTTTAAATAATTTATTGTGCTCCGTGTTTTAAAAAAGTTGGAGATTACCATGTCGGTCAAAAAAACCTTAAATATATATTTATATATTGATTCTCTCGGAAAGCAAATAAGTGGAGAGAAATTGAGTTTGATGACGATGTTGTTGCTCCTTATGGACCAGCAGTACCAAGTCTTGTAAGTGTTTTGTGACGGGGCTAGCTAGAGCTAGGTACTCTGAAGATCCATGTAGAACACTAAAGATAGTTAAACATGGATACAAAACCTATACAAATATACAATGCACAACCCTCTTGCCGTTTGATTACTTCATTCGTATTGCAGCATATTTTCCAAGCCTTGTTTCAAGGATTTTAGTGATAGATCATTTTTACACATCGTAGTATTTATTCTACGTGACTCTGTTCTACTTCTTTGTACGTGCTTCCATTTTCTTCAAATAATTTATATTGCACATAAAATAGGGTTACACAAACATGAACTTGTGTTTGTTTGGATTTAAGCTAAGTAAATTTTAAAAGTCGGACATTTTGAAATCGAGTCAAGCTAAATCAATTCTACGCCGAATTAATAAGAATCAAATTAAAAGCCGGCCTATCAATCCTCTTTGTAATGTTACATAGGGTAAACTGTGGAAGAACATACAATCTTGGATTCTTGATGAATATAGAATTACCAAACTACCCTTTAAGACCCTCTAAGATGAGGATATACATTTGGTGGTCAAAAATAAGCCAAAAAATAAGATAAATCCGGCCACTTCTGTAATCATTCAACCACACTTAGCTCATGATGTCTCAGTTGGCAAATTTACATGGTGTGATTGAGAGCTTATTTCCCCTCCAAAACCTCCAAAACCCTCAAAAGACATTCACCAAATCATGCAAAATTAAATGTCATGCCGAAAACTTGGAGGATTTTGAGTCGAAAATGCAGCGTCTATTGCCAAGTAACACATCAAGAAGGCCAATGTTGGGGGTTGCTTCAATTGCTCTACTCGCACAATTTGTTGGTGTCAAGACGTCTTTAGCCGAGGAGGGCAATGGCTTGTGGCGTGATGGGCTGCTTCCAGGATTACCGCCCTTTGAAAATCGTAAGTCCTGATGTTCCTCCGCTGCCAAATACTAACTGTTGCTTGTGTTTCTTTTTTGTTAATAAACTAAACTAGCTATGGAGACGTAACTACTCTTAAACTATTCAGTATTAAAAACTCTGTGTGCTTTTGTGGCAGATATTGCCAACAAGGAGACGGGAACAAGAACATTTCTAAAGACAGGACTGTACATAGCCAACGTCGGACTAAAAGGAAGTGAATACAGGATTAAGAAATGTGCGTTTGATCTAATGGCACTTGGGGATTTAATAGGCAAAGATGCCTGGAATTATTTCAGAAAGTATCTCAAAATTAAGGCCACCCTTATGTTCTATGACTTTGACAAGCTCATCTCTGCTGCTGCTCCTCCTGATAAAGAGCCTCTTACTGACCTCGCCAATCGCCTCTTCGACAATTTCGAGCAGGTAAACTATATTTTAATCGCAAGTCTCTGTTTGGCTTGACAATAATGTTTGAAATCTTTTTTTCTTTTTTTTTTCAACTGTAATGGTTTGTTTTTTTTACAGTTGCAAGATGCTGTGAAAATGAAGGATCTTCCATTGACAGAATCATGCTACCGCGATACAGCAGTCCTCCTTCAAGAGGTGATGGATAGAATGGCATAATGGTCCTTGTTTAATGTAATTTTCCACTTTTATAACTGTACTAAAAATTACAGATTCAATAGAAATATGCCCAATCTTAAGCACTGAAAATCTTGAGAGAACAGGACTGAAAACGTCGGAAAACCAGGAGTTTAATGGTTTAACATGATATAAATCCATACAACAGTGAGTAACTTGAACTAGGTTAGACATGCCAGAAAAGAGATACAAGCTCCATATTTTCATTTTCTTTACTGTTGATCACTATACAAAATAATCCCTAACCTACATTAGAATATCAATCATTCTTCGTATCTTCTTTTCTTAGTTTTAATTCCGCTTAGTAGTGATGATTAGCATGGAAAATACAAAAAAGCACCCCTGGAATATCAACAATGGATGATTAGCCATAGCTAATCCGAGATTCAGTAGACCTTAGGTTGTTTGTCTGTCGTCGAGGAACACCTATCTCACAAGCGTTAACCCGGGCAGCAAACCGAAGTGAACAAAGAGATTCGTTCAGGGAAGAGGATTCCGGAGAGATGTTAACAAACATCAGAGTTTTGGAGTCACCACCAAGGCATGGCTATATCAACAATGAGAGCAGGTAAAATCAAAAACCAATGGATTAATTAAATTGTTTTAGAACGATTATATTAAGTCAATAGTAAAGGAATTAGCACCAAATACATGAGAATAATAACGCATAGCTTTTCTCAGTTAAGATTGACTTCAGTGATGAAACTATTTCAACTACGACCAATATTTTTCTAACAAATATAGACCACTTGCCAACGGCAAACTTCAACCATCTTCCAGCCACCACCAACGCTCCTGACAACCCCAAAACACACCAAATATCCCCTCAACCCAAGCCTAACACACCCCTACCGGACAACCACTCCACAATCAGAACCGGGGACTCACGGTCAACCAGTGCAGAGGAAAAAAAAAAGTTTGGTTTTCCAAAGCAGATCTTAAAGTTAGAGTAGGAACAGCGCAACTCTTACCGAATTCTCAAAAATTCTGGGAATATTGTATGATTAGTGATGTATACTTTGATAAGTTTGAGGTTTAATTGCTTGGGTTGATTATTAATGTCGACAGTGAAGAGATGATGAGAGAAAAATCACGAGCAAAAGTTAATCGAATAACTGGGTAATGTGAGCCTATGGGGAGAGGTTATAAAAGAAGGGTAAAAGTTGTTTCTGTGGCCTTTGTACCAAACACAATTGATAACATGTCAATGGGACAGAGGGAGTAGTTGTTTCTGTGGTAAATTGACTTAAACTGAAATCACATTTTACCTTGCATCTCGAAAAATTAATGGTCAAAGTTACCTTGAAAGCCAAATGGACCAATAAAAATGAAATGGGAAGTATGCCTAATTGCCAATAGTTGGGATAGGCTGATAGTATCATAGGTTTCGTAGCATGTTACTCTGTAGTTGCGAGTTGAGATTACTTGAATCAATCATGAGCTCTCATATATCATAATCCAAATGGTCTCCGGGTGAATAAGTATCCAGTAAGATCTATGTGGACTTGGCGCCAGAAAGTAACACATTAACCTACTTTAAATTTATGGAGTAATATAATTTTCAAACTTTAATCACCTTAACTTTGAACTTAAGCACTCGGAAATCAAAACTATTAAGGATTTTGGATGTAGTACCTGGAGAAGATATGTCAGTTTGGAGTTTCTGAATGGTACATGATCTTCCCTCTTTGCTAGAGAGAATATGACATCACTTAGAGAGGATAAGCTTTTATTGATGGCCTGAAGATATAACCACCGTAAATTTGAGAACCTAACTAAATGAAGGGGAATAAAATATGAGATACCAAATAAACAATTTCACAAGCATCCATATTACCTGAGTTTCCTTCAATCTGTCTCCAGTCGAACCACTTTTAGAAAGACGTTCACTTCCAGCAAGATCAATTAGGTTAAGTACACCTTGTACATGCTGCTCGGTGCTCTACACAGATTGAGAATGCACATATATAATAATCAGCAATTTATTCATGAGACTATCAAGTATGTTGTCTTCATTTGACTTTCATGGTCAACCAATGTCAGGACTGATATATTCTCACAATTTATTATTGCTTCAACTTTTTTAAATGGTAAAATGAAATATTTGTTTTGATAGATTAAATGTGACAAATTCTACATTTTTTTCTTTTAACATATACTTGAAGAAATTAATGGTCAAAGTTGATGTAGTTTGACCATCAAAGTCAACGGGACAATATAAGTGGGATGGAAGGAGTATCAAACATTTCTAGCACGCAATCTCAAAAATTTATATACCTCATTAACACCCAATATACGTAAAGTGAAAACAAAATGACTTCGCGATGATTGCTCATTCATTAAGGTCTTACCCACGGACCTGCAAGGAAACATAAACAACGCTGTAATTCAGAGGTATACAGCAGAAATCTGTAAAATGATACCATACTTAAACACATTAATACTCCCAGGAAAACATAGTCATATTCACCTGCTTTGAGCAGCCTTATCCAATAAATAGGCGACCTCTTTAGAGCTATGGACATCGACTATGGTAAGATCAGAGACGTGAGTGTTCCCGTTCGCATCATGTTTGATAGTGTATTGTTTTCCTGAAGTATTCTCCGTGAAGCTTGATTTAGTCGTAGATAGTAAATCACGGATAGTTTCATTGTAGATTTCCAGCATTGATACCTGGAATAAATAGGCATACCATAATATTAGCATCTAAAAGTGAGAATCTTGAACTTTCAAGACTCCTTTTTGGCTAAAATACTAAACACACAATGTTCTAAAGTATAGATCCGCCAGAAATATTCTTCTTCTTTTTTTACCTGCAGCTCGTATTTCCAACCTTGAGATTGAAGAGACTGCCTTGCTGCAAAGATTTGCTCTAATGAACGAGGAATCAATCCTTTCAACTCAGGATTTCCTGGTTTTCCCATCATTGTAAATGTTTTGCCTGAGCCCGTTTGACCATAGGCAAAGATACACACCTGAAAGAAACTAAGCATAAATCCCAGTTGTACTAACGGAGTATATCATATGTATTGTACAAAGTCAGGAGTAGAGTAGACAGAAGCTTTTCTATAAGCTGTAGTGGAATGTAGAAAGAATACAACTGCTTTCCAAAAATGAGATTTTACCCAGAAAATGAAATGACTGTAGCTAAATGTGGATCATATAATAGGAAAACAGTAGATTAAAAAACAAAACAAATCACAAAGGGAAGTCTCATAACAAACGCACAAAATATATTTATCATTTTCCATAATCACAGATACACATTCAAATAAATTTACCTTGTAACCATCAAGTGCACTCTGAACAAGTTGAGAGATCTCCACAAATACATTCTCTTGCGCAGTGTCAGGCAAGAAAACCTTATCAAACAAGAAGGGGTGCCTTTGACCTAGTTAGAAGATAAAAGCAACGTGCTCAGCTCTTACAATTGATCTGGTAACACTTACAAATACTCCCTCCATTCCTTTTTTTTTTGCAAGCTTTGAAGAAGCAACACACTAAGTTTTTGAATTACAAATTTAAGATCTTGCAAATTATTTGGGATAAAGGGACTATTTAATTTGATTACGAAAACATCAAGAAGATACTTTAACATCACATCATCTTACCATTTTGTAACAGATCAATGCCCCGTCCCAGGGCTTCTGTAGATGTAGGGAAAGAAATGATCTTTGTATCTGCATTCGGACCATCATCAGGTAATAAAGGACGTACTCTGCAGAAAACACGGATATTTCCCTTCAGTTCCTGCGAACCAGATTAATTAGATGATTCGAACATTCACTCACTATTCAACTAAACCGAAAGATACAAACAAATGACGTACCAATATGGTATTGTGCAACTTTTTACGCAGTATCTCTCCCTCTTTAAGTTTTGATTCTGCATCTGACAAACGAGTCTGCAGATCACAAATGATGTTGTTCTGCTCTGCAAATTGCTTTCGTGTCTCAGTTGCTGACACATCACTTATCTGAAGGCAAAAACGAAAAATTATGTAACAAAAAATCAATATTTGGTAGTCCAAAGTTGAAACAATGGAAAATCTGTTCACAGATCATAAGTTCGTCAATGTTTGTATCTTCTGATCCCTCTTATATTGGCAAAATAAGAGAATCAAACTTCTGTAAAGTGTAACCCTAACTGTTTGTATAAGGATATGTATGAATCTATGATAGAATACATTCAATGCTTGTGAAAGCTAAGGAGTTTATCCATTGCATTAAGTATTACTCCCTCCATTCAAGACCAAATACAACATTCCTTTTTTTACACTATTCATAAACGAATATAATCTTTCGATTCCTTGCAATATGTAAGACAAAATATGGTCATGTGGGATCTTATTTGATTCACTTATAAAAGTACAATAGGAATATTAAATTTTTAAATTTTTTTATAATATAGAATTAAAGATATTTACGTTATAATTTGTGTCTCGGCAAGTGTGTAAAGGAAAATGTTGTATTTGGTCTTGAATGGAGGGAGTACTAGATAATGAACAGACAGAGATTCACCAAGGAATGCCCATACCTGCAATTTCTTCTGTGCAGCTGCTAACTGATCTTGTAAGGTCCTAACTAGTTCATTCTGTGTCGAATACTTAACCTGCTTCGAAAATATCAAATCAAGTGTGTGAGAGCATAATAAAGACGATACATCTCAGGAAATTGACAAAAGAATTAAAGTGATCAACCTCCAGTTCGTTTGATTTCATTGTAAGGCAATCCACCTCAGAGAGAGATCTGCCAGTAAAGTCTTTGTACTTGGCAATTTCATTCGTCAGAGACTGTACGTGCGATAATTGACGGTCACGGTCATCTCGAGCCTGTTGTAGCTCTGTCCTGAGACAACCCACCTCGTTGATTAAAGCCTCCTTTTGTTTGACAGCTTCTTCTTGAGATGCCTGAAAATGTGATCAAGTTCATATAGAGCCTCAGAAGAAAGGACAGGCCAAAATTTGAAAAAAAAAACGATTTACAAATTATGATTTAGAGTGTGCAAAGTCTTGCTAATTGTTTGTGATTGTTCCCTGATTCCAACTAAACAACCTCAAATGAAAAACATATACTCTTGTTCAGAACTTATACAAAAGGATAGTGTAATGCATAAGATCATACTGCCACAACCCCAGAAAACCCAGATATGAGCACAGCATAAAATCAGTGTAATATATGGTCTCACAAGAGCCTAATTGCCATTTTATGTTCGTGTATGCACAACATCATAAGAAACCAATATTTCGGCATTTTTTGGTATGTTCCCATTGAGAAGAATGCAAACATGCTAGTAGGTCAAAACTCGAATATAGAAACAAAACAATATATGTTATTATGTTATCTATTTCTGTAGATGCAAATCCAGTGGCAAAGTGCACATTTACTCACCCTGGTAGAAGTTAACTGATCCAGCACGGAATTATGCTGTCCCCTCATGATGCTGAGGTTGTCAACTATAGAAGCCTTTTCTGCTTCAACACGTTTCAAGGTCTCATTGGCTGTACCAAGTTCAGTTTGAAGTTTGCTGTTGTATTGCTGCAAGCTAGCGTTATACTCCTGCAATCTTTTGTACATGTCATTGAGTGAATCTATCTGCAGCACAAACACACACACAAATCAGGGCTCAAAAGGCAATTATCTTGTATCAGCATACCCAAGCATTGGCACCAAGGTACTAAATCAGGCCATGATGCCACATCGGAGAGAGTTATCAAGCTTTTGAAGGTTACTGTGACTGTATTTTCAGGTGGTATTGGCCGCATTTATGGCGCAATGACTGATAACAAGTTGTGATGGCTGAATCTGGGATCTAAGCTCTAAACAAGAATTAATACCAGGATGGGTAAATGAAATTCACGCTTTCTCTACCTTTTGATCAGAATGTTGTTGCTCTTGCTGAGCTTTTCTGAGATCATCGGACAGAGAAGCTTGCAACTTTTCAGCGGCTATCCTAGCCTCTTTCTCTCTTGACATTTCGTCCAAAACGTCCTAATTATGATGATTAAATAAGTTCATTTCACATATATAAACTTTATTGATTGAAAAAACGCCAACCTACTTCCATTTTACAAGAATCAAAGGGCATACCAACTTATCTGATTCTTCTTTCGCACATTTCTCTTGCAACAAGGTATAGCTATTTCTCAACTCTATGATAATTGCATTTAATTCTTCTTCCTTATTTTGCATCATCACCTCTAAAATATATTAAATAAATATCAGAACATTTATAGACGTAGACCCTCGACTTTCTACAAAATCCCAACTAACTAAATGAATGAAGAAATAGAAACAATTTGACATACCAATGTTGGAACACTTTTTCTCCGCTGCTTCTAGTAACTCCCGGAGATTTTCTTGTTCCAAAATATACCCTCCTTCAACCTCTTGGAACCATTTAATACACAGCCTTAGCCTTTTAATATAATCCATCATCTGGTCACATCTTTCCTGAAGTATTCCAATTCCACCAAACACCAAAAAAATGCTCATAAACCCAAATATGCGGAAAAACATCACAAATAACCACATACAAGTATATAAGTACTAACCGGAGCATAAACAGGAAATAAATTTTTAAAGACGAAAAAAAAAAACAGAATTCCAGTAGCATTCTAATATTTTACCTTATAGTTGAACTTGTTCTTGGTCCTCATCCTCTCATTCACCAAGCCATCGACATCCTCTCTTGTGAAATCGAGGCCACCAACATCGGAGCCCGAATTGCTGGCAGGAGCACTTGGCGGAGCACTGGCGGGAAATGATTCCCGGCGGGCATTGGTGGTGGATAAACCTTGTCGGGGACGAAGCACATTTGATCTTGGTCCTACCATTTTCCCTTTACTTTGCTCTCTAGTTTCAACACTATTGAACTTTTTCTTAAACGTCGTCACCATCTACAACTTATACAATTTCTCTATACACCCACCACCAACTCCAACCTATTAAAAAAATATAAACACTATTATGGTTCACCTCAATCAGACGTGACAATCAGAATGCAACCCATGATTATTATTATTATACCAAAAGATTGAAAGTTTCAATCTTTAGCCTTAAAATTACACCAAATAAATTCAAAAAAGAAACATAGGCATTGTTTGAAACCCTCAACCCAGTTGACATTGACAATTTCAAGTTGTAATCCCAAACAAATGCAGCAAATATAGACAGATCAGTAAATAACTCCTTTTAATTCTTTGTGAGCGGTATTTTAATCAAAGGTAAACAAACGATTGAGACGTGGTGAGTAACATAAATTACTACAAGTTAAATTAGGGTATTTAACACTGACAGTATCTAGTATGCAGTATTATAATTTATACCAGTATGGTAACAAAATTAACGATAAACATTTGCAAATGAATATAACTAACCCACATTAGACATTAAGATTATATACGAATTTTTTGCTTAAATGGGGTTGAAACTCAAACTATTTAACAAAATAAGGCGGGTTTCAAACTATTTACCAAAAATGGGTCCACGTCAGTTTTTCCGGATTTTTTTTTTTTTTTTTTGAAATTTAAAACTAGTCGCTGTCCCAGTTATTTGTCCCAAATTGCATAGCACAGACAGAAGATCTAAAAAAATAAGTCTTACCTTTTCGCAGTACAGGACAACGAGAAGTTGCTTGTTCCTATGATACTTGACAAGCTACTTTCGTCATCTCCGTTCTCGTAGGTTCGACCACTAAATAACAAAATACGACCACCATCCTCTTCGTCTCACTTCCCTTATCATATATACACCTTTGTTTGAGTTATTAGGTCCTTGATTTACGCAAAAA
>VHZZ01003256.1:34851-48453 GCA_009801015.1 Silene noctiflora
AACGGTTGTAATCATTAAACTATTTACTTAAAGTATGTTTCGTTATTGTCTATTTGATATACATTGCCTCGGGAAACCGAGATGGTAGCCCCTCTTTACCTAAGGTGGCCTTGGTAAGGCACTTTGATGTATGGGGGTGTTACAATTTTCCTGAATAGTAATAAAAACTTCCTGATCATTATCATTATGAATAGCCTCAATGCGATTCTCAGTTAAAAGTTGTTCATTATCATCATGCAAGTTTCTCTGAATATTCTCATTTAATACAAAGTCACCATTCTCTAAAACAGCACCATTTTGCAGTTCCATAGTTGGTAACCCAAAGGGAGGAGACGGATCATCAACCTGCATTGCCATATCTTGATTCCCTTGTATAACCTCATTAACTTCAGTCATATGTAAATCCTCAATCCGGCCATTATTATTCACATGCAAACCCTCATCCTCAATTAAATCCTCCATTTGTTCATTATTATTAACATGCAAACCCTCCGCTTGATGATTACCATTCTGCATGTGTGTTTCATTTCTTTTGTAGCAAGTTATTATCTACATTTGCATCCTCCTCGTTATAGTCTTGGTTGATTGATGTAGGAAGGATGTACTCGTCTTTCTTGTAATTCTTAAATATTGTATGTTTAACAGAAAAATTATAGCCCTTTGGAGGCGTCAATTGAAGCCGAGTAGCTAACCATCTCAGCAGTGCAAGCATACCCCCGCACATTTCCAACCTTGGCCTTTCTTTACTGTAATCTTTGCATAATCGTATGTTGTGGTTGTTTCAGTGCGTACACTTAGCATTGTCTAACAGCTTAATACTTGCATGACTTGAATTGCAATTTTTGTGCAAATCAGGTGTCACGCGAGTGACGGAACAATTTAAGGCAGAAAGTCGTCTCATGACATGCTATTTTATCTAATCTCACTAGTATGCGATTTAGAAAAAAAAGCAGATGCCTCTTCCAGAACGGCTACTTTAGCCTACCCAGACCTGCGTCTCCGTACTCCACGACAAAAATGTCATCAGGCCAACTAGAAATCAAAGGTGCCTTAACCGACAAGGCACTACTCCATTCAAAAGGAGAGTGACTGTCCTGTATCATATTAGCATTACCTCCAACCTTGATCCATGAATTATTGTCATCCTCTTGAATAACAAAGTGGGTGATTCAAGTTTCTTCCTCCAACAAGTAGAGGCAACACCGCAACACAATCTTGTACGCCACAATGCACAATGCCACTAAAAATCAAGGTTGGTAACGGGTAGAAAATTGAAGTTCAATCTCAGCCAACGGCCAGCTGATAAATTCACAAATAGGTAAATCCACCTAATTTGGATACACTGAAATCAAATTAACCTCCTATTCTTCTACACATTAGAAATACACATGTAATGAAAATATTTTTCAGGAATATGACAAAAATGAACAATAATTCTACTCTTCTATTCAATGCTACAAGCCTTATAAACAATAAAATAAATTCCGGATGCACTGCAGATTTATCATAGTTACTTCTCTTCCCCAAAGTACATGACAACAACGATGCAGCTACGCGATTTTCCACTGTTATCGTATTACTCTGCTTTCCAACTTGTCAGGTAAAAACATTCCTTGTAAATATTCTATTCCACTTGGAAAACGTCTTTACCTAAAGGAGTAATAATCCCAAAATTGTGATGAGGAACTTGCACGACACATCATTTGGGCAGCTAATAGATTCTCATTGCGGCTCAATGTAGTTCCAAAAGGTGTCGGGTAGACAAAAATCATGCCACAAATAGTTAACGTTCTTCGCTATTATATCTGTCTTACCAGTCATTGGCAGCATGATTACTCGGAAAGTCGGACTGCAAAAGATGCACCTTTTACCATCTCACTTCTCCCCTTCTAGAGCTTTGAGATCATTTTCTCTTAGTTCAACATACTTCCCAAGCCTACAGTGAAAAAATGGCAAGACAATAATATATAAACCCCAACAATCTTGATAGTTTTTTATGGTGAGCAGGTAATAGTTTATAGATGGTTTAACACGTCTTATTATCGATAAATTAAACTTTGGGATATTCTACATGGTACCCCTATGTTTTTTCATATTCTATGGTGATTGGTGAACCCCTCTTTTTGAGCTAAAAATCTTTGACCGTCTATAACTCTTGGCCACGAACTCGAAAGCGACAAATTTTTCTTTTTTCAAATTAAAGATCTCGTAAAGACGATCAATTTGAAAAAAAAAAAATCGCTACTTTATAAACTCGTAGCCATGAGATATACCCACTCGAAGTTTATTTGGTTAAAAACGTTTGACCGACCGTAACTGCCGCGTTCTGAACTGGTGACCACGAATTATAAGCCATCAAAGTTTTTTAGTCGAAAAGGAGGGGTGCCCCTTAGAAAACCGAAAAACATAGGGATACCATATAGAATATCCCTTGAACTTTAGGTGCTCTACAAGAATAGAATTAGGTCCGTCAAATTTAGGGACGGCATTAGCGGATCACGGATCCATATCCAAAATTTCGCAATCCATACATGGTCCAATATAATTTTTCATGTAATCTAAGTACATACCCGATCCACAATATAATCCAAAAGCCAATTTTACCTAATAAAAATGTATATTATATGGCCAAAATTGAAATTTCAAATCGACTAAAGCCTATATTTTTTAAGAAACTTAATTGGATGGACCAATAATGGATTTAGTTTGGATCGGATATGGGGTTTTAACATAATGAATTTGGTGCGGGTTTCTAAAAGGTTGGTTTGGATTGGAATTTTTCCTTCGCATTGATTCCAATTCGGATTGGTTTCAGCCTTAATTGTCATTTCTTTCATTTGAAGAGGCGTAAGGTGCACCGAGGCGCTAAGGGGTCGAGGCAACGAGGCGTAAAACACAAGGCAAATGCCTGTACATGTTAGACAAAGGGGCCACATTTTTGGTAACAAGTTTGGATTTTCCAAATAAAATTTTGGGCAACAATACCTTATAAGAGTTTTCAAATTGGCTAACATGTAAATGAGTAAAAGTTGGCAAAAACGGGGAAAAGAAATGGCATTATTATAAATTTAGAAGAAAAATATACGAAAATTGCGTATTGATGAGCTTAGTTAAGTGAGCCTTATCTAGAAAGCGCACCTAAAATGCATAAAGGCTTTTTACTAGTGTGTCATACAAGGTGTGATTTAAGGGCACTCCAGAAGAGCTTTTTTAAACTAAGGTTCGTAGAGGCGCTAGGCGCTAAGGGGAAGAGACGCCAAGGCGAAAGCGCGCACCCTTTGGACACGAGGCACTCCATTTTTAGTAACAAATTTGTATTTTCCAAATAAAACTTTGGGCAACAATAACCTTATTAGGATTTAGGATTCTCAAGTTGGCTAACATGTAAAGAAATAAAATTTAGGAATAATGGGAAAAAGAATTGGGCATAATTAAAGATCTAGTAGAAAAAAACACTGAAGTGCGTAGTAAGCCTCATTAGGTGAGCTTTATCTAAAAGGTGCGCCTAAAATGTACCAAGGCGTTACCTAAATGCACTGAGGCGTTTTGGCAAGCCAAGGCGTGTCTTACGGGCACTTGAGAGGCGCTTTTTTAAATTAAGGCCATCCCTACTTGGGTTACATATAACATCTCAAAACATAATAGTCAAAATAAATGACGACGAAATGGAACAGTGGAGAAAATGAAAGACACGAGAAGGAAATCCACAGCAAGATTTGCCTAAGTCGTTATAAATACACCACACACATACGCAACACGCTCTAATACTTATAGAACATGATAGAATATGCTCTAACCCGAAGCTGGAGTAAAGGAAAATGTCAAAGAAAAAGATGAATTCTGGTGGAGTTATGAAAATGCAAAAGGTGAAAGTAAAAGGTCCACGCAAAGAAGAATGGCTAGCCGCTGAATTTCAAATACGAGGAACTGAATGCCCATACTTCGGCATTTTAAAAGGCATGGGAACAAAAAATACTATACTGATTTCAAGCTCACTACAAAATATAATTTGTGCCCATGAAAAATGATGCCATGAGTGAGGCACCACTCTGTCACATGATAACTCTTGTAGGTAACTAAAAAGAAGCTTATGCACCAAATCATCACAGCTTCAAAAAGAGAGGATCTTGATGATAGGTAATACAAGGTCTGCATATAGTCTTGTACTATAACTTCGGAGACCAGAGAAAGGAGCATGTACTGAAATGGTCAACAACTTCGAAATGAGAGGATCTTGATGAATAGGTAACAATAATTCAGCATTTCTTTTAAAGGAACTCACAAGAGATTACTGCACCATTAAAAAGCAGAGCATAGATGACTGAACCAAAACACGTTGGTTTGTTAAAAAGGGAAAGTATACAGAACCCAACGTTCCAATATCACCTACTTGGACATGACTATTAATGCCACCATTACCATCAAGGTGTCTACCACTCTACCTCTGTCATAAGATAAATATTTTCAGTTATCACTCTCTCCTTCACAAGTCAGCTGTCCTCCTAAGTTGCAAGTCCCAACAAGTTGTCCAGAATCCAAAGTCAAAATCTACTTTTTTTAGCTAGTAATTTAAAGAGCAAGTAACAAAATCATACAAACTTGCACCATAAGATGGTCTTCCCTCTACATATTGTAGGACCATACATACAAGCTCCAGGTTTTTGTGTGAGCTTGTACAAAATCACTGATTATTTAAAGATGCCATGTTTTAAAAAACCTTGTCATATATATTAAAAACCCAGTCAATAAGTTAAAACTAGGATGGTTTGACCACAAGCTATGATAGAACCATCTTATCTCAATGTTGTTAAAAAATCACTTATCCAGTATTGCAAATAGTTTCAAATTACAGGGGAACGCTGCCCAGTTGAACCCTCGTGCTTGGAATGAAGCATCTTTGGAGAGGCCAGGGTAGTGGTGATGATGAGAAGACTAAGTTGATCAAGCTTTTAACCATCTGTTTGATTGTTATAAACATACACGGTGACATACTAAAATTTTAAGATAAAGAAATTTGGAATATTGAGGCACCCAGCTCACACACATGGTAGCATAAATCTGCTAATTTTGGTCATATTTGAGAAAGTAAACTGCAGGAAAAACCTCACACGCTGTTACTTTAAGGCACAAAAAATATTTCATTCTCTTAACATGACAACATTATTTCAAGCTACTAAGCAGAAAACAGGGACTCCGTCTATCTAAAGATAAATAGAAAAAGATATTTGGTCACATTTAGCCATTACTACTAGTTATAGGGCAATATGCAGAAAATAGGAACTTCCATCAAAATTCCTTAAAAAGCAAAGCTGCAAACTTAATACTTACCGGAGGTCAGTGGAAAGCCTGAACCCACCAATGCGTGTCCTTTTTAGGGTATGAATCTGGATAAGGTTAAACAAACAATATGACCTCAGGAAAATTCTAAATCACGGTGAAATTGAACAAAATAACCATAACAATATTAAATTATCATGAAAAGAGTTTTCTATTATCACACGCCCAAAACAAAACAAAAAAAAATTAAGTAGTACGGATTCTCATTGGTTTTATCCACATTATACTTATTTTTTAAGAGGCTGCCTGATAGAACTGACGGTTACCCCAGTTAGCGAATACTTTCTCTCACAGGAGACGAAAAACAGCAGTAATCATGCAGTCAATAATCAGTAAATAATAGCACAAAAGAGGAACCAACCTCAAGCCCAGCGTTTTTCACCAGCTCGCGAACCTCATGGTTTCTTCCTTCATTAACCTGTCAATTCCTCCATAAATCAGTTGGTAAAGAATCCAACCTCACCAAAGCTAGCAAACATTAACCCTTTATTTTGAAGAAGGGATTTGGAGGGATACAATCATACAATTTCCCTTGTTTGGTCAGCGGGTGTGGACAAAGGTGAATGGGGGATGAAATGGAGAGATCCATTTTCCCACCTCCAAGAAAAATCATAATTCCTCCAATATAGGGAACTTTTGAGTAAATCATAATCCCTCCAATATAGGAAAGATTTGGAGGAAAAACTCTCTTGCTCCATTATAGAGACAAATAAAATTTCAGCTTCAGGAGATGAACATGACGATTATGTGGAAAGATGATGCAACTTACAACACTAATAACTGAGCTACACCTACCCTTTACATCCCAACTACCTGAAGACACCATACAAGTATACAACAAACCATTCTCTTTGTACAACAAGTACATTAGAGCCTTAATCCCAAAATGATTTGCGGCCGACATCAACCAACCTTTAGAACCGTCACTGAGTGGTCGCACACCACAAGATGCAAAGAGATAGAAAGAAAAGAGTGACAAGCGAATGAAAAGGGAAACATAATACGAAAGTCAAGCTAAATCTATAGGTATAAATTAAAAATTCAGTTTTCTGTTATAAAAACTTGGATACAAATACAAATTAATAACAATTTTTTAAAAATAGAAGTAAAAATGAATGTTTGAAAAACTTTAAAAAGTAAACAAAGCATGATTATATAAGGAGTTTTAAGTAAATTGTTTAATAATTGAAAAATATTTTAAAAAATGAATAAGAAGTTCAAACAACAGAAAATCCTGAAACAAAAAAAAAAATATCAAACTCCATCATCCACATTTCCCTCCTCGATGCTCTCACTGTCACCGTACACTCTTCAGTCACAACTCACAAGTAATCTCATATCATTTTCAATCACCTTCATCCAAGTTTTTTTTGAGTCTTCCTCTACCCCTTGCAACCTTTTACGTTCCCTAAGTTTCGAGCCTCCTAACAGGTGCATTAATAGGTCTCCTTTTCACATGGCCAAAGCATCCAAACCGATTGTCCATCATCTTGTCCTCTATTAGTGACACTCTCATGTATAACAAATTAAATTGATCCCCTAAAATTAACATGCATCCTTATGGATCCTATTAGAAATCATAATAATGCAACCAAATTCAAATTGCGAAGATTGATGCATACTTAAATGACATATTGGACTCTGAAATTACTATGAGAAAAGAACCATCTTACATGTCATAAGAAGGAAAATTAACAATGTTTACCACAATACGAAGACGGTCTCTAGGTATATCTGGCTGCCGAGGAAGTAATTCCACATATTCAGGAGTACAGTGCACACCATCAATTGTTGTTCCCTGGCCAAGGGCCACTAAGTGACGTTTATGGACATCACCAAAAACTGCGGCAATATATCTACAGATGCCAAATGAAGTTAATCACAATCTGATCATATGACACAGCACTAAACATGGTGGCAAACTTGTGCGATCATTAACTCCAGTTAGACTATTAACAACGTGGGCACAGGATACCCACCTCACAATTCCGCATATGGCCATTTTTTATACTTGGAAAGTTCATAAATATATAGTACTCCATGTAAGATAGTATACCATCAATGCATAACTGAAGATTTATTAATTAGATTGACAAGAAAGATTGAGATACATAGGCATCTAGTAAGTTATGTAAAAATAGCTCGGAATTTTAAATAAGATAGAATTTGGAGGAGCATCACTTGAAGTAAAATTCGTCATTCCAAATTTGGAAAGTGAAAAATAAATTTCAATTCCAAATTTCCTGTTCGGGTAACACAAAAAATTCAAAACTAGAGTTTTGATCTAAGACTAAAAAACTTCTAGTCATTTTGGAATGCTCTTTTTCCTCTTGGATAGCCAAATTTTCTTCCCGTCACACTCTTTCTCCTCCCTCTCCATTTACTCATTGACAAAATAATATAGGAATTTTCAACTCACGTCATGGAAATCTACTTACTGCAAATTTGTCAGGTTGAAATGAATAAATAGATCAACTGTGAACTACAAATCCTACAATCCATTGAAATTTGCAGAGCTCTAAAAATTTGATAATAACCCCCAACAATAATTTCTGCAACTTTTAGTAATTAAAGAAAATGCATACATCGATACTTTGATCAATCTCCACGCCCTACAAGACAAACTGAAGATATAAATTGACTTTTTCAAGAAAACCTGTTTGAACCATTATCTTATCTGAATAATAATACTCAAATTTGCGTAATTTGTAGGAAAATGTCAGCACCAAAAGTTGCCAACTTCCTAATGACTACTTTTCTAAACCTTTGACAGAGTAATCGAGGGAGAGATATTTGGCATGTATAAGATGCGTTTGTACAGATTAATAGTGAACAGACAAAAATGGAGTCTTGTATCCTCTTGGCAGAGGAAGGAGAGAATGTGTATAAGGGGAACATGTGGGATTGGATTGTAAACGGCAGGTGTGGCAATGTCATTTTAAATGGGCTGATTTATCGAGTGTAGTATTTCACAAAAAAACAAATGCCAATGTGTGGGTTACAACGGGCGATTTTGCTCAAATTCAGATTTTCAAATGAAATCCATGTTCCCAAACATGCTATAACAGAATTTCACAAAGCAATAAACGCACATCATTTAAGAAGATTTCAAAGTGAAGCAGCTGGGAAAGCAACTACAACAAAATTGGATGCTGTTAGAATATGCTGTAGTTCAGTAACATGAAAGCAGATATAGATAGACTGAAAGCAATATGTTAACTTACTATGAACAACACTTCCCAACAAGTCCTAGCACAAAACCATGAACTTAAAATAGAACTTCTACATTGAAGCTATTGGAAGTCTAAGAAACTTGGTTTATCTTGCCCCTAGGTCCTAGCACAAAACCATCAACAACCCTTCCAAACAAAGCATATGCAACACAATTTAGCTTGATCTATACCAAGTTTGGTTACTTGATAGAGAAAATTAGAAAGGTAAGATTAATTATGATCATAAACAATGACACTTGTAGTCTTGTACCAATAAACGCCCAAAAGAAAAAGTCAACTTCATTTTCTTAGGTTCTTCCTCGGGTATGAGAACAAGTGCATTAAGTTGATGCTTTACCACAGAACAGGAAAATCTTTACAAATTGCTTTAACTATCAGAAGTAAAAGGGCACTTACTCCTTTGTTAGATTAGAAGAAGGGTGTGATACTCTTTGGGCAAAGTCACCTGGACAGAAAAAAACCATTACAACATTACGTTCCTCATAATTCTAAATTGTGTTACATAATCCTGGAAGTCTGAAACTACAAAGGTAGAGAGAGAACTGTAAATTTACCATCATTGGTGACAATAATTAACCCCGTTGTTGCAACATCCAGGCGGCCTACAGTAAATAGTCGTGGCTTTAGCTCTCCAGGAAATTTTTTGTTCTGAAGGCACGCCAAGCAATATGATCACAGATTAGAGTACGCAAAGCTTCAGGGTGTCAAGATCACCAAAAAATGTGTGAAAGAAATAGAAGTTGCCTATGATGCACGTACCCAAGTTTTTAAAAAGTCGTCAAATAAACACAAAACAGACTTTGACTCTTTCAGACCAGCTGAGCATATGTACCTGGAATGATGAAAGTACATCAAGCAAAAAATAACAATGTCTTAAAGTTCTGAATTACAACCTAAAAAACTCTTGCAGTAACAAAGACTGAAAAGGGGGAAAAAAATCACTAGCTCGTTGTAAACATTGTTGGATTTGAAAATATACCCTTTTGGCTTGTTTAAAGCAAGATAGACCTTCGGTGGCAATCTTTTAGGTAGGCGGTTTCCATTGACATAGATAACGTCTTTACCTAGATCAACTCTTGTCTGCACACCATCCATAGTTAGAAACTAGCTATTCAGTGCCACGTAGACAAAGTTAACAAAGTCCTTCCTAAAAAGAATCTGAACAAATGTTCACGATCTGGCGCAAAATTTGATAAGCACAAACACTTACAACAAGTGATTAGACTTGGGTGTTGTTTGGTTGCAATAAGACTGTAAGAAAAGATAAATTCACATGAACTTCAATTTCACATCAAATGGAAATCATGTGAATTGTGCAAAAGGTGTTTGGTTGGTATATGGCCATTAAAATCATGTGGGAATTGCCGGTCACCGGTCACCGGTCACCGGGGGGGGGGTTCTGAGTGTGGGGGAGGAGATTTTGGGTGCGGGTGGCTTTTTTTTTTTTTAAGCTTTGGCTTGGTGATCCGCCGGCGATTACGTGTCGGGAGAATCGTTGACGCGGTGCCGATCTGCTGCTGATTGTAGGGCGGTGGTGATGATATCGGTTGGTGGTGGTGGGGATTGATAGTGGGGGATATAAGTGGTGGATGTTTGTAGTTATGGAAAGGGAATGGGTTGCCCTTGGGGTAGAGGAAAAAAAGGTAAGGAAAGGGAGAAGGGAATAGGAAAATGACTTAATGAGATAAACAAACATCAACAAAGGGAATGATTATTTTCCCTTACCCTTTCTTATAGACCCCTTACCAAACAGCCCGTATTGCCTAATACATTATGTCGTTGAGAAGCACCTAACCTGAGGCTTATCACAGACAGTACCGTTGACAGTCACCTTTCTTTGAAATATGAGCTCCTCACTGCTTCTCCGTGATGCCACTATGAAAGGAAACAATGAAACGTACTTGTGAAGATAGGATACGCGGCTAGACTCACAAGCAATATGCAAAAGCAAAGAATCATATAAAACAGTGCAATGACTAATGACAGGCTTCTGATACGTGATAAGTGAAAATCAATCCCCTGAAGCAGAAAGGTGAGGTAGTTCACAGCAAAACTGAATGCATATTCCATAATTTGAAAATCTGTGCAAGCCCATAGCTGATCAAGGAAATCGTCGACAGAGTAATATGGAGTATATTTTATTTATATGTATAAATTATCGTTATTAAAAGCTTAAAAATTGAGTAAATAAGCTAGTAAGAACGAGAAGTTGAGACATTGAGAACTTAATCCTGGTTGAGAGATCAAAAGATAAGTAGAAGATTAGTTATTTCTAAAAATGAACTACATCAAGGGTTGTTTTACCAACAAGATCATTAGGTCGTCTCGCAGATGTCGATTTTGACTTATAGATTCTCTGAATATTCATAATCCCGAGTGAAGACCATTGCTCAAGGAGATCATGGACAAAAATAACAACAATTCTTGGAACATGTGATCTGTTTTTGCCATTCTATTCTCGAGTACTTACCATTGTCATTAGATTGACAGTAATGTCACCCTTTTCTTCTCCTACACTTCCTTTCCTATCAACCCATTCTAATCAGTTGCGCCCTCAGTAACTCACAATCACAAAAATGTGTCAGATACTCAGTTTTACTTGTACTCACTCTACTTACATACTCCCTCCGTCCCGGTCATTTGTTGTCCTATTCCATTTTGATGTCTCAGTCAATTGTTTTCCTTGTTATTTTAGGAATGTATTTGATGAGTAATTTGATCTTTCACACTCAATTTGATCCATTTGTCATCTAATAATTGACCCCTCCTCTTTCCTTGGTCTTTGTACCAACACCAAAGACAACAATTGAGGGAGAGGGAGGGAGTATTAATCAATAACAAACACAGAATCAGAAGGCGGCTGAAAATGCAAGACTGTTTATTTAAATAAAAATTGAGACGGAAGGAGTAATAAATAGGAAAGAAGTAATACCGCCAGCAGCGGCGAGGACCTTAGCGAGGCGCTGAGGAGGCTCGCCAAAGCGCTCGTTATAAAACCTACGAGCGGCTTTGGAGTACCTTGGCTCTTCCGTCTTCGTCGTTGTATCCTTCTTTTTCTTCTCAACAGGTACAGCATTCCACGGGGCGGCCTTATCGGCGCGTTTTTGTCGTGAACGCGCCGGCGGGAAGGCGTGGGGGGAGAGTTCGTGGTCGGAGTGGGTGGTAAGTGGGGTCCATGTGACAGGGTGGTTGGGGGAGAAGGAGGGTGAGTCGTGGTGGTGGTCGAGGGTAGTGAGGGACGAGCAGAAGCGAGGGGAGAGAGCGCGGAAGGAGGTGGTAGCGGTGCGGCGGAGAGAGAAGAAAGAGAGTTTAGTGAGGGTGGTGGTGGTGGTGATGGTGATGGTTGTGGTGGTTGTGATGAGGGATGCCATCCCTGGAATTTCGGTATGGTGTGAGTGAGGCTACGCGGGGGATTTTGTGTTTTGGATAGGACTCATCACACGCTGAGTCGCTCACCACTTTTTGATTCTCAGTTTCTGAATTCTGACCATGCCGGATTGGGTTGGGAAGCCATTATCCGTCTTAAGTTTAAGACGGATAGTGGCCGTCTTAAATAAGAATTTGTGAAGATAAGGTATCCTGGACAATAGGTCTTACTTAAGATGATTACTATTCGTTTTAAGCTTAAAACGGACAGTGGTCCTCTCACACAAATGCAAGTGGGAAGCCATTATCCGTCTTAAGTTTAAGACGGATAGTGGCCGTCTTAAATAAGAATTTGTGAAGATAAGGTATCCTGGACAATAGGTCTCAGGTTCGATTCTCCCTCCCCTTTAATGTAATGCGACTAAGTGCGCGCTTCGTTGAAAAAAAAAGAAACATTATGCGGATTAGATGGAATGTACGAGATAACAAGTGTACAACAGACAACTCTAGTTCACAACTAGAAGTGGCAAATCGGGTCTGGGTCAAGTCAATTTGGGTCGGGTCATTTGGGGTATGTCACATATTTCGGGTTGGGTCGGGTCATTTCGGATTTCAGGTTAATTTCGGGTGACCTGTTATCGGGTCATTTCGGGTCGGGTCGCTTTCGAGTTAATGTCTAAACCACTTTGGTTAGTACTATTTTGATTAAGAAATATTACTTGCAAATTTAAGTATTTATTAGGGACAGTTGTAACCAATGAAACTTTATTTTGATATGTATAATATCAATATAACTTAGTACTTGTCGATTCTGGTCATTTTGGGTTACATCGAATCATATTGGATCGGGTTAATTATGGGTCGTGTCAACATTGGGTCAATCAAAGATCGGCTCGGGTCTAGATCGGGCCAGGTCAATTCGGGTTTCGGATCATACTCGGGTCAAACAAGTTTTGGTCATTTTCGGGTTTCGAGTTGGGTCTGACTCATTTTGCCAGGTCTATTCACAATTAACATGATGTTGAAATTTCACGTCATTTCGAATCATACAAGATATAAATATGATGTCTAATATACAAACCTACATTCGTTTAGTGACTTAGTCATTTACACTTAGGACGTGTATAATGCATGATTTTGATTTAAAACTAAATCAAATACTCGTATACTAGTATAGTTCCCTTACAAATGCACGGTATTTTAGATACACATATTTGAGAATTTTACAATTAATCAAACTAATGCAATTTACCTCCATTTTAAAAAGGGTAAAAAATTTGCATATATAATTCCAATGAGATATTTTATTAGCCTTATTTATGTAAAAGTTAAACAATGATTGATGTTATAAAATTAATTAGGAAATAAATATTGTCTAGCAAATATCACTTTGGCGGGAATTCGAGTGGGAGAATTTAGAGGTTTGTTAATCTTTTAGTATATAGGGATGTTTACCCTTATCTTGATTAAAAACTAGTTTTATACCCGTGCAAAAAAAATGCACGGGTTTACTATTTAAATTTAATTAACTATAAAACGATAAATAAAAATAAACAGAGATTATTTACTTATTCAAATATATAAAATCTATACATTGTGTTTGTAACACCCGCAATTTAAAATTTAAGTTTTAAAAATAATTTAATAAGTTGTTTAAAATAAATTA
>VHZZ01003256.1:79668-92366 GCA_009801015.1 Silene noctiflora
GTCTTAGAAGTCAACTACCGTCCCTTGGGTTCGACCCTCGCAATACTACGACGATCACTCGTCCACTTGCGAGGTATAAATTATAAAGCACATCAAATAGTTGACTGAAAGGATCTGTTCATTACCCTTCTGACTATTTCCGTTACCGATCGTTGACTTTTACTTCTGAATGTTATTAACCGTGGTGAACCGTCTACCCTAGCTTTCTCCTTATATTGTTTATAAATCCGTTTTCTTTCTACTTGTTTTTCTTTTATTGTTTTTAGACCTTTAATTATTTATTTACTTTTGTTTATTTGTCTTTCTTTTAATTCGGTGTTTTTAGTTTAGTTGAACAAACAAATCAAACCCCCAAGATCAATTACTCAGACAAATCTTAAGTTGACTTTTAGAACACAATTGTCTCCCTGTGGATACGATCCCGACTTCCCTAGCTATATTAGTTTAGGTTTGTTGGTATATCTTTGATAGGTATACGATTAGCCTGTCAATAATGTAAGTAACTTTGTTTGGGCAATAATGTAAGCAACGATTTTCTTCCTAAGTAAACCGAGTATTCTTCCTCAAGAAATCGGTGTTTACTCAAGCAAGAAATCATCTTAGTGCACATACAATAATGGGTTACATTTTTGCATAATAAAGAGCATAAATGGCATAGTTTATGGGAATCATAAACATTTTCATATTTGTAAAAGTAAACAACCCATTTATAGTAAGTGTCTTATTCTCCAATCAACTTCTTTTCCAAGACATTGAAAGCTTTAATTTTCTTCAAAGACATCAATACTTTTCTAGAAAATCATTTTGAGAAACTTAAAAACATTTAAACAAAGGTTCAAAAGATTTTTGAAATATTTCTTTGAAGGACGAGTCATAAGTCACATTTGACTATACTGTTGTTTTTAGCACTTAGACACAAAATCGAGTTTAATGATCTTACAACACCATGACTCTTACTCTAATGACATTCTTCATCTTTGATCTTCTTGATAACCTTGAATTGAAGATTGGAGCTTGATGGTACATGATTAAACTTAAGAGGCACACAATTAAATAACAATGAGATTAATTTGTCTTAAGGCATCATCAACATTAGACTAATCAAATTGGGTTTCAACAATTTCCACCTTTGATGATGGCAAGACAAATAAAATTGAGTGTGTCATTCCCCCTTAATCCATGGTTACGGTTAAGAAGTCAAATCATGATTAAACTAAGATGCATATATATACATAATCATTGTACTTGGTCAAATTTAGAATTAGCCTAAGTAAAACATTTAATCGATAAACAAACATGAGTACGGTGTACGTTAGCCTAAGAGTCATTGAACCACACCTGCAATTTTAAACAAATTTCCCCTCTTGACATCATCAAGTAGGAAGAACACAAAGTTTAAAAATAGGGTTTAGAGTTATACATAACAAATTGTTCAACGATTAACAACATAACCAAGTTTAGCAAATAAGATCACAAGCATAAAAAACCAAGGCAAAAAGAGATAAGAAAGCTTTGATTTGATTTGGCATTTGGCACGATTGTGATATGGCAAAAGGTTGGCAAAAGATAGGCTATGGCACGGCTTGAGCAAGAGACTAATCCTCAACCTCTTCGGTTTCTCCATTGCTTACCAACCCATGAACCATTTCAACAAGATCGTCATTTTTGGCCCTTAACATCCAAGAGTTTATTCCTTAAACCCGCAACTTCCAAACGAAGACCCGCAATCTCACCCAATTGAGCGTTTTGGAGGTTCAACATCTCCTTTACGTGCTTGGTGAGACATGTCATGGAAATAGAGTTCAAATAAGTAGAGCCCACATATGAAGCCTTAAGACCCGGCCAAAGACGAGTAAGTTTGTCAACTTGAATTTGAAAATACATTTGTGACAATAAACTCGAAGACATAGTGTCACACAAGTGATCCACATCAAAACATGTCGAATCTACAATCTCGTTTTCTCAAAAATGTACGACAACCACATCCCATAAGCCAACACCGTGGTACTATCAACCTTACGCTTTTCGACAATCTTAGCAAGATGATTAATATGAAAGAACATTAAAGCGGGTAGGTTAATTGGAAGGTGGCTAGCAACATGATAGATAAACCATATGTCTAGCACACTACATCTTCCTCGGCTATCATTGCAAGGGACCAAGGTTCTATACACAAAGTTGGAAAAGAACCGATGGTTTATTTTGAGTTCTCTAGCCTTAAGTGGCGGTTGAGACTTTGACACATAAGAATTTTGTGACGGAAAATGAAAAGAAACTATCAATGGTAGACCAACCACCCTTTGGGAATTGTGACAATCCGGTGAAGGTACACCGAGCATGTTCTCGACACTTTCAAAAGTTAAAATCAAGCGCTTGTTATCAACCACCGCAGTATGGGTACCTGATGTCATATCAACTTTGACCGTATTGTAAAATTGAACAATCTCCTCTATATAGACACGATTATAAAGTTGGAGATTATTCTCCCACATTTGTGCAAAAATTGTATCTTTAAAGAATTTGAAAGCGGGGGACGAATCATACCATTCAAGTTCATAGCGGCGACCCGATTTAAAGTTTTCCCCGATGACATGCTTACAACAATCAAACACCTATTTTGGAAAACGATAGTCATGAAGAATCCCAGGTGCTTTGGTTTTGTTCTCATCAAGTGGTTGCTCAATAGTAATCATGACACTATTGGATTCATCATCAATTTCCTTATCCACTTTTACGTTTTCCATTTCCTTGAGTTCAAAAGGGTTTCTTGGGCTTTGGTTTGCGGTTTTGAAGCGGGTTCATCCTTGAACAACTCATCTTCGGACGGCATTTAATTTATCCTTATCAACTTCCATTCCTTCATCCTTTTTCTCCTTTACGGTTTTGCCTTTTCCCTTTATTTTTCGAGTTTCCACCATATCCTTCAACATCACATCACTACTCACACTCTCTTTTGATTTTGATTTTGATTTGGATTTGGATTTTGATTTCCCATCACTCTTCTCCTCTTTTTCCTCTTCTTTTTCTTTTGATTTTTCCACACTCTTTTCTTTTTCCTCACTTTTTTCAATTTCAATCTCCTTATTTTTCTCTCCTTCATCCACGACTTCATTTTCCTCCTCACCAACAATTTCCTCATCAACTTTGTTACCATCCACAACAATAGCTTCAACTTCTTAAAAGATTGGAACACCATCATCATCATCAACTTCTCCAATATACCTTGTACTACCCTCTTCATCCTCGGTTTCAGTTGCATGCGGCATATTCAAATCAAATTTTCGATTGAAAACCCGACTCGAAAATTTCCTTGCATCTGCTGCGGTTTTGGGACGATTAACAACTGGTTTTTTCTTGGCATTGGGGTTGATTTGGTTACAAAGGTTCTAGGTATCTTTGGTGGTTTCGGTTTTTGAGCGAGTTGAGAATCAAGACCTTCGGCATTCGATTCAATAGATGGTGCCTTTGGTTTTTTATGAATCCCGGATTTCCTTCAAGGTTTTAAGTTCAGTTAATTTTGGAGTCATCACTTTTATATTAAAGGTAAAAGTAACAGTTGGGAGAGGGAGTCTTTTGATGGTTTTGGGGAATATTTGGGAAAAATGAAGGTTTTTGAAAAGTTTAAAAGTGAAAACAGTATTCATCACATTTAAGTTGAATTATTTCATATAGTAAATGAGGTAGAGATGGTGAATAGTGTTTTGCATTTATTTGGTTGGTTGAGAGGCTGAGTGAAGCCGACAAGGTCGGGTTTTGGGCGGCTTTTGCATGGGTAAGTGGTAAAGTAAGATATGATGGATAATGATGCTAGTTTAGTGGCTCTATGCATGCAATATATTAACCCATTGGTTTTCCGTAAAAATTAACCATATAATTCATCATGTAGTGCAACACATAATCACCCATATTACATAAAATGTGTAACATCTACTCTAATCAATCATATAAGGCAAATCGTCATAAAATGCTTAAGTACAATCCAACAAACCAATTTACGACCGAAGTCTTACAAATTGTTCTCTTTCCAACGGTTTTGTAAAAATGTCGGCTATTTGATTTTCCGTTCTACAAAACTTAAGACAAATTTGACCTTTTTCCACATGATCATGTAAAAAGTGATGTCTTATGTCAATATGCTTAGTCCTTTAATGTTGTATTGGGTTCTTGGAAATATTAATAGCACTAGTCTTATTACAAAAAAATGGAGTTGAATCAAAGATAATACCGTAATCTTTCAATTGTTGTCGAACCCAAATAATTTGCGCAAAACACAATGCGACATTTACATACTCGCTTTAAGTGGTAGAAAGAGCAACGACATTTTGTTTCTTTGACTCCCATGAGATTAAGCACGGAATTAAGAAAATGACAATTCCGGACGTGCTCTTTCGATCAATTGTGCTTCCGGCATAATCTGCATCCGACTATCCTAAAAGCTCGAAAGGACAATGTGAGGGATACTAAAGATACAAATTTTGCGTTTCAACCAAGTACCTAAAAATACTTACGACAATGAAGTGTAATTCTCTAGGACTTTCTTGGAAACGAGCACATAGACACACACTAAATAAAATATCCAGACGACTAGCGGTTAAATAAAGTAATGAACCAATCATACCTCGATACATTGTTTCATCAACTTTCTTATCATTCTCATCTTTGTCAATCTTAATGGATGATACCATAGGCGTAGAGAAGGGATTTGAATTAGTCATTCCAAACTTACTTAGCATCTCCTTTATGTATTTTTGTTGATGAATCAACACACCATCTTGAGTTTGCTTAATTTGACGCCCAAGGAGGAACCCTAATTCTCCCATCATACTAATTTCAAACTCAGATTTCATTAGTTCCGAAAAGTACAAATAAAGCAGTTCATTCGTTGCACCAAATATTATGTCATCGACATAAATCTGTACAAACAGTTCACCACACTATGACTTTATGAACAATGTTTTATCAACGGATCCTCGCACAAAACCATTTTCTAAAAGGAATTTTGACAAACGATCATACCAAGCTCTTGGAGTCTGTTTTAAACCATAAAGTACTTTATCCAATTTAAAAACATGGTTTGGAAATTTATTCTCCATAAAACCCAGTGGTTGCTACACAAAGTCTTCCTCTTCTAAATAACCATTTAGAAAAGCCGTTTTAACATCCATTTGAAAAATTTTGATGCCTTTGTAAGCCGCAAAAGCTATTAGCATACATATGGCTTCAAGCCTAGCTACCAGTGCGAAGGTCTCATTGTAATCAATACCTTCTTGTTGTTTAAATCCTTGCACCACTAGTTTAGCTTTATTCCTTACGATATTACTGGAATCATCAAGCTTATTGCAAAAGACCCATTTAGTATCAATCACTGTACAATCAGTAGGTCTAGGAACAAGATACCATACCTCATTTCTTTTGAATTGATTAAGTTCCTCTTGTATCTCCATCACCCAACTAGCATCTTAATATGCCATGGTGATATTATCCAGTTTAATTTGAGAGAGGTGTTTTGGTAAAAAATTAACTACTACCGATTAAACTGAGGGTGAGTCTAAATGGTCGATTGAAAATACTTATGGGTCGGTACTTAGCAAATCAAGAAATAAACAACGTAAAGAAAAATGCAAGAAAGTAAAATGACACAAAGGAATTGGTGACGCAGGAAACCTGAATATGAGAAAACCCGCGGGGGGAGTCGGTATCCCGCCAAATGGTTGCACTATGATTGTCCGTAGTGGCTCAGAAGGAACAATGACGAAAGTACAACTTGAAGGAAAAGTATAACAATGCGACCGAGTCTAACTAACTATGACAATATTCTTGAACGTGAGTGATCAAAAGTGTGAGAGTTGGAATGATCCACTGCTTGGCTTCAGTCGTGCTATTTATAAGCCTCCTCCTGGATAGGCTCCTCTTCAACAACTTCCTCCTTGTTCTCCTCAACATCCCTATTATTATGGGAGTTGTTACTTTGACTGTTTACTTTGTCTTAGCTCCTTTTGTGTGGTTAATTGGGATATTTTTATTCCATGTCAGCTGTCCTCACGCCTTTTGATGGCCCAATCAAATGTCGCCACATCAGCACCAAAATATGTGGTGGATTTTACCCAAACAATTACCCCCAAATTAATTGTCGTCACTTGCTCTTAAAATGATGGTAATTGCTTTCCCCAAAGAAAAACGGCAGGAAGTTGTCCATCACGCACGTCACTTGTTGTTAACTGCTTTGAGCACGTCTCCCATCACGCCTTAGCTTCCCACTCACCCACTTTCCCTTAACTTCCTTTCTCCTTAAATACCCCAACTCTTCATCTGTCTTCCAATTTTTCCTCTTCGCTCAACTTTCCTTCTCTCAGGTACTTCCTCTTCTTCTCTCCTCTTTCTCACCATGCCTAAAAAATCCACCCGTCAATCCTCTCTTAACCCTTCTTCATCGCCGCTCACCTCTTCCAACCCTTTTGCTTCTACCGATGCTCTCACCGAACTGTATCTGTGTGAATCCTACTATGCCAATGCCGACGTGGCTGATGCGCAAAAGAAATTTGGGTTGGGAGAGGATGCGGTGATCCATCTTTCCCAACCAGGCGAGGCTCCGGATTTTTACTGCCCTGGATGGGCGTGTTTGTACGAGCATGTCTTCTAATTAGGCTTTTTTTTTCCGTTGCCTCACCTGGTGCAGCGGCTTCTTTCCTTCAATAGACTGGCAATATGTCAGTTTATGCCACATGAATGGCGGGTGTTATTTTCTTTGTGCATCCTGGACGAGGACTACAACCTTGGTCTGAGCTTTGGTGACCTTGTCGCCATGTACTCTGTCAGATCTCTGGGTCATGGCCTTGTGACCCTTCGTTCTTGCAATAAGATGAACGTTGGGATCCTCCTTCCCAACAAAGTTAGGGATGACGGCTGGTTCTCACGTTACATCTTCATGAAGATTGATTCTATCTCTCCTACCCCAGACTACCTGCTGGACAAGTGGGGTCCTGTAAAAGGTAACCCTCGCTCTCCGCCCTCCTGACTTCTTTCCATCTCACGATTCTTACTTGTGTGTTCTTGCAGCGCTGCCTCAACCGACTCCCTTAAAAGACCTTTCTGCGGTCTCTCGCCTACTCAGCTTGCCTGCTACAACTCGATCCTTCCCTGCCCTCCTTTCTGCCCAGCCATCTAGTTCCTCCTCACACCAACTTGACGTAGATGAAGAATAAGACCCAACCGAACCTGAGGGACCTAAAGAGGAGGTTTCAGTTGACCCAGGCGTGGACACTGTAGTGGAACCGAGAATGTCTGCTGGTAAGGTTATTTTTATGTTCCGTTTCCTTTTGTTTTTGTGGGACGCTCCTGTGTGACTGGCGCTGTGACCTTTGTGCAGACAAGACCCTCATTTCTCTTGACTATGTCCTAGAGAGGAAGAAGTGCAAGCTATCTTCTGCGCCTCCTAAGCCTACTCCCAAGAAGAAATATGCTGCTCCTGTTGAGTCGGAACCGAGGGCTGTTCCTCACCTGGCGTCTGTTCATCCCGGGCTTAATCCGCCCAACACTAATACTCTGCTCCGTTTCCCTCGTGGGTATGGCGGGAGTGCTAATGTTTCGCTCTGGCCGTAATTGGAGCAATTCATCATGCCTGCTGTTGCCCTGAGTCTGGGTTTCAAGCCCCTGCCTGAAATGCTGATGTCTCGGCGAAAACCGCCTTCGCTATAAGTGTGACCTCTTTTCTTTTCCTTTTATGGTTTTTCCTTTTGAGGCTGCGTTCTTACGACCCCCTTCCCTGCAGAGTCTCGAGTTGAACCTTTTCATCCGAAAGGAGGTTCCTCGCCTGATGGGGGAGGTGAACAATCTGCGGCAAAGGGTTGTTGATTTAGAGTCCCAGCTCTCTACCACTGCTGGTGAGAAGAAGATGGCCCGGGATCAGCTGGTGCAAACTCAAAGGCAGTTGGCGAAGGTCGAGAGTGCCAACTCCTCCGTCTTTGACAGCCTAGCCGCAGCAGAGGACCAGACGAAGATTCTGAAGAAGTTGTTCCTAGATGCTCTGGTGTATGCCACCTGGTAATCCAAAATCAAACGTCTTCAGGATTTCCAAGCTGGGACCCATACCTCTTGGGATCTGGCTGACGAGGAGAAGCAGTTTGCTGAGGCTTTACCCACCAAGCCAGACTTTAGCATTATTAATGTGTTGATGGTAGAGGATAAGGAGGGTGGCCCTTCTACCGAGGAAGTTGTTCCTGCTGAGGTGGCAGCACCTGTTGAGGAGGTTTTGGCCGAAGAGGAGGCTAGGGTGGCGGTCTCTGCGGAAGAGGTTGTTCCTGATTTTGTCGCCACTCCTATTCCTGCTGAGACTATTCCAGATCAGGCAGTTTAGATGGGTAATGCCCCTTTGTTAGTTGTAATCTTTCTGTTTTCTGTTGCCCTTTGCGGCTTTCTTTTGGACCTTCGTACTTTTGCCCCTTCTGGGTTTGAACGTGCTTATGTTAGTTTTTATTTCATACTTGCGGGCATTTGTTTGTTGGACGTCTTTCCGTTCTGTTTTGTTGGGGTGACTTTTATGGTAATGGAGTTTGTTCGTCCCGACGGAACGTTGGGGTTCCTGTTCGACCACGCGCACGATTTACTTCCTGCAAGAGGAACATTCTGCTAGTCATTTTCCCATTGGACTGCTAGGGGTTAGATGCCAACTTAAAAGTGTCTTAAAGATCTCAAAAAAAAAAAAAAAAAAGAAGAAAGCCAAATTCATTAAAGAAAAGGAGCGAATTTACAAAAGAAATAGTTCTCAGGAGCAGAAAACTATGCTTCCCGAGGCAGTACATCCTAAATTTTGAAAAATAAAATAACATTTATTCTGGGCCCTTTGTAAAAGACATCTAAAAGACAAGACTCCCTTGTTTATTTTGCCAATACTCCCTGCTAAGATAACATTGTAGGATTAGAAAAAATAAGAAACTATATTTGGAGAGAAACTTGAGAATGCGTTTTGAGTTGTCACCCCCTTAGCAGTACCTGATAGATCTAAGGCTGTCAGCACGTGAGTTCTGAATGTGGTACCTTGTCAGGTGAATGGTGTCCGCTTTGAAGTCAAGCTGAAAAAAGAAATGACACAATGTCTGCTCAGGCGGTCGAAACCTTAAGAATATTGAAGTTCTGAATTGCCATTGCTACTGTTGTACCTCTTGGGAGTTTGGATCGTAGCTCCAACGGGTGGATTCTGGGCGTTGTACCCCCTCACGTGGAAATTGTTTCAAGTTGAAAGAGTTCATAAGAAATTACCTTTCAGTACTAGTTGCGTGTGCACAAAGTTGTAGACTTCGTACTTGTTGAGGGAGGAACCTAGTTGAAAAAACTTAAATGTAATATTTCTTTTAGTGGACAATGTTCCATGGCTTATGTATGAGCTTCCCTTCCATTGTCATGAGTTTATATGCCTCATTGCCCACCACGCTTTCTACCTGGTACGACCCTTCCCAGTTGTAGGGGAACTTCCCTGCTCGTCTGTTCTTAGTGTTCTGGAAGACCTTCTTGAGCACTAGATCCCCCACCTGCAAGGTTATGATTCTCACATTCCTGTTATAACTCCTAGCAGCAGTCTGCTTGTAGGATGCTATCCTGATCTGGGAGCTAGTTCTGAATTCGTCCACAATATCCAGGCTGCTTTCCATTTCCACCCAGTTTATTTCTTCGGTAATACACCCGTACCTGTATGTTAGTACTCTCACCCCCACAGGGATTACAACCTCTGCTTCATAAACCAAGCTGAATGACATCTGCCCTATTGCCACCTTAGGGGTGGTTCTGTCAGACCATAGTACCAAGGGGATCTCGTCTACCCACTTACCTCTCATTTTCTGCACCCTGTTTCTCAAGTTCTCTATCACAATCTTATTGCTAGATTCTGTTTGACCATTGGATTGGGGATTCCTGGGAGTAGACTTAAACAGTGCGATGTTCCACCTGGCACAGAAGGCTTCAGCGTTGTCAGAGACAAACTGGGACCCATTGTCGCATATTATCTCTATGGGGATACCAAATCTGCATATGATGTTCCGCTTGATGAAGGAGATCACATGCCTCTCAAGAACTTGGGGGAATGCTTCTGCCTTTATCCACTTAGAGAAATAATCTGTCATGGCGAGCATATAAGTTCTATTTCCTGGGGCATGAGGCAGAGGACCCACAATATTCATCCTCATTTCATGAAAGGCCATGGTGAGATTATCGGTTGCATTGGTTCTACTGGCTGATGGCTCACTAGTGCATGCTTGTGGCAGGCGTCACACTTCTTCACATGTTACATTGCATCCTTGTGCATTGTTGGCCAGAAGTATCCTTGTCCAAGCGCCTTATTAGACAGGCTTCTGCCCCCTGCATGATTTCCACATTCCCCGCTGTGGATGTCATGCATAACAGCATGTGCCTCTTGGCTGCTCAGGCATCACAGGTACGGTCATGCCAAAGACTTTCTGAACAGGACGTCGTCAATCAGTATGAATCGTGAGGCTTTCATCTTAAAGCTTCTTACATCCTTCTTATTAAAGGGAAGTACGTCGCCACACAACCAATCGCAATATGGTTGACGCTAGTCTGGTGTGTCATTCGGGGCGATTGAGGTGCTCAAGACCCCTGCCTCCTGTTTCCACTGTGTGTACGTCTCACCGTCAGTTGTTTTCTGCTTGTAGATGGTAGGCTCAAGCACATGTATGATGGGAATCATTGAGATTTCTCCTGGTTTGCACGTGGCTCCCAAGGTGGCTAGCGCATCTACCTCCACGTTCTAGTCCCTGGGAATCTGCCTTATGAAGAAGGTGGTGAAACGGGGTTTCAGCTCCTTTGCTACCTTGAGGTAGGCTGTTATTTTTGAATCCCTGGCGGCATAGACGTCGTTTACGTGATTCACAATGATTTGAGAATCGTTGTACAGCTCTATATGCCGTACATACTGGTCCAGAGCCAATTGCAGGCCTAAGATAAGGGCCTCATACTCCGCCTCGTTGTTGGTGGCCCTGAACTCGCACCATACCGCTTGAATGATGTGTTCTCCCTGAGAGGAATAAAGGACTAGACCTAACCCCGTTCCTCTCATGTTAGAGGCCCCATCTACGTAGAGTATCCATTTATGGTTGCCTTTATCCTTACTCAGTGTTAACATGTCCTTATCGGCCTCTTGCTGGAGGACTAGACTGAAATCTGAGACGAAGTCGGCCAAGGCTTGTGACTTTATAACTATTTGAGGCTCAAACTTTAAATCGTATCCACTCAGGTGGACATACCATTATTTGTAATACCCATCCCATCGGAGGACCCTTTGACTGACCATAGTTGACTAGTGTGACCTTAATCGTCAAGACGAAGTAGTTGTTTAATTTTGGACTCGACCTAGTGAGTGACACTCGGTCGAGTGTAGTGCACTCGACCGAGCGCAGGGGACTCGGTCGAGTGTGTTGAAACTCGACCGAGTGCGTCGTGGACAACGTATTAATATATTACGCATAAGCCACAATTCCGGAATCGTTTTCTTATTTCTTTTCTTTTCCCTTTCTTCCCCAAAACCCTAAATCGACACATCTCTCCCTACTACTCATCCCTCACCTTGCTAGCATATACCTAGGAGACTATCATGGGAATGGAAGGTTACGCCGACTCCGACCTAGTCAGCCAACCATACGATAAGGTAAGTCACCGTCACCGTCTGTATGTCTCGGGATTAGGATTATGTTGTGAGTAATCGAGTTGTATCGCTGTTGTAGGCATTGTTTTCCGTGTGCAGTGATTTCATACATGAATGATGAATTGATGCTATTTGGAATGCGGTACAGGTAGGATTTCCTACTCAGTTGATTGTAGAACTATGTGCTGTATTAATGTGATGGTATTGTGATGTATTTTGTGATATGATTATATGATTGTGACGATATTGTGATGGCGGAGTTGGTGGTGGATGTTGGAGTTGGGTGTGATTGAGATTGTGATTGTGATATTGTTTTGTGAGCCATTGTGAGAGCTGGTGATGCATGTATTTTATATGCTTTTACTCTATCTTTTGGCACGCACTTTCATGCATATTTGAGTAGCGTAAGCTACTATTTTCCTCCGTTTTGGCTACTTTGGGCTTTTGGTGTGTTTTATGCAGATTGTAAGCATGAGTATGTGCAAACAAGCCAAATACCGTCCTTGAGTCGCGCTACGGACACTAGTGGAGTCGAGTTTGGCAACCACCATGTCGAGATGAGTGAAAGCAAGAAATATTCGTTGCTGAAGTCTTTTTGGTCGATCGACAGACAGCTATGGTCGATCGACCAGTGTGCTGCTGTAACTTGTTTTGTCCGATCGACCGAAATAAGTGGTCGATCGACCAATTCCTTTTTGTCGAATAACTTTTTTTAGTCGATCGACCGAAATAAGTGGTCGATCGACTGGATCCAGCTAAGGCCGAGTTTGTTAGTTTTGGGCCTTTGTTTAGATTTTAGATTTTTCAGCCTTCCATTATATAAGGGGAGCTGAGTAGTCTTTTGAGGGTGAAGGAAATCACATACTGGATGTGAACATTCTGATTCTATTAATTAACAACTTAATTAAATGGATCTACATGCATGCATAACAAATAAGATATATTCACTTACATATAAGAATTACGGAATAATTGGGCACAAACAAAGTCTCCTACTTTGAATGTTCTTGAGCTTATGAATGCTGGAAGATCCTCCAAAAACCCTTGA
>VHZZ01003260.1:92740-103756 GCA_009801015.1 Silene noctiflora
TAAAGTCGAGTAACCCTTCATCGTTACCTTTTTCTTCCTAATCTTCGTGAGAATCCTCAATAATGCACTTATATTCTTCCGGGACTCCCAAATCTTCACCTAAACAACAAAGGAACGAGTTAGACACGGATTTCGAGACTATTTGAGACGGGATAGAATTTCGGATGTCTTCGAGACAAGATTTTTCTTACTTAGAAAGGTGAGGGACAATGAGAGGAGAAGAATGGCACATACGACACTCGAAACGGACTAAAAACGAAGGAGTTACGAGGATTTTAGTGAAGAATTAGAGAAGGAGCAACAATGGTGTATGAGAGGAAGGCGGTTTGCTGAAAAATGATTGAAGGAGATGAAGAAACAAGGGTTTATGAGGGAGTGTAGGAGGAAATAGGACCAAAAAGTGACTTAGGCCCATACATGCTCAAATTGAGTTGGTTTTAGCTTAGATTACGTCTCAAAGCTACTATACACTCGAGACGGACCATAATATTAATAATAATATTATACTCACATATATATATATTTTACTGAAAATGAAATTTAAATATAATTTGTTTTAATTAAATTATTAAATTACTTTTAGAACCGTAAATTGAAAATTGCGGGTGTTACAGCCTGCCCTACCTTCAGTACAGATTATTAGAGCTAGTTGACCCTGTCAAACATAACCCTGACCTGATTTAGCCTTGTGCAAAATCCATACAAAACAATTGGCGCTCACCGTGGGGCATCTAGCTCATTAAAATCTTTTTTCCTTTATTCACAAAAAATATCAAAAACCAACAAAAATGGCACAACCAACCGTTGAAGAGCAATTGAATGCTGCCTTGAGGCAAATTGCGGAATTAGAAGGATTAAAAGATAAGGTAGCTCAGACTGAAGCATAGATCCTGCAACTAAAGGAATTTGAGTCAGCTTTGAGACCAAAATTGGAAAAAGATCAGGGAAATTCCAGGATCCAACCAGGAACCCCATTTTCTTCAATCATCAAGCATTTTGACTTCTCAAATTTTGGGAGTCCAAGTGGCACAAAAAACGTCGCCCATCTTAAAGATGATGACATTCCTAAAACTGATGAAGTTAAGCATGACGAATCAACAACAACCATCATAATGGCAGTAGTCCAGGAAATAAAAAAACTCAATGAAAAATTCGAAAAAAAATATTTGGAGTACCTGCTAGCCTGGAGGAAGTTGCCCCAGATAGTTATGCTGATTCACCCTTCGTAGATAAAATAGAAAAGGTGGATCTTCCAAAGAAATTTGTGGTTTCATCCATGAAAATCTATGACGGAACTTCAGATCCCCAAAATCATGTAGCCCTATACTAGCAAAAAATGTTGACTGCATCCGTTCCTAGTGAGTTCAGGCAAGTCTGCATGTGTAAGAGATTTGGAACGATCTTGACCGGTCTGGCACTGTAGTGGTATATCAATTTACCAACTAGAAGCATCAAATCTTTTGCTGACCTAATCAACAACTTCAACCAGCAGTTCGCAAGCAGCATGGAATTGGAGAAACGATCTAGTGATCTTTACAAGAGACTCTCTCAGGGTATTCCTTGCCAGGTTCAACAAAGAAATGGGGTCTATTTCCAGATGTGACGTTGGAACAGCAGTAGAGGCATTCAGGCAGGGACTACTACCGAATAGTAATCTCTACATTAAACTCACTAAGTACCTCTTTCATGCCTTTGAAGATGTCTAGGCCAAGACCTTTGCTTATATCAGGCTAGAGGAAGACAAAAGCTACAAAGTTGGAACCCCCAGTAGTTCCAAAGAATATGAAAAGACGAACAAGAAGAGCAGTAGCGGAGGAACTAGCTACAGATCAGCCCCATACTCCAGACCTGATCGTTAAGAAGTTAACCTGACATATGAACAACAAGGTAAGGATAAAGTTCACCCACCTATTTCTGAACATAACTTCAGTGTCGACATTGTAGTTACAACGCAATCCTAGGCTGATCCTAGATCCACAATGTCAAAGTTGTACCATCAACCTATCACTAGTGCATCAAGATACCGACAGATTGGGGGATAACAACCATCAAAGGTGAGCATAAAACAGCCCAGGAATGCAACACTGAAGCCTTAAAGCCTTCCAAGGCAGGTAAGTCCCCTGCATAGCAATTACCGTACCCTGTCAGGAGTACTTATGTAGCACCGTCAAGTATGGAGACGGATCAGGTAATTCTCAACCCTGAGTATCCCGACAGGTACGTCCTAGTTGGGTCTGACGCCCCAGATTCTTCAGGCCAGAACTAGTAGAATTTCTTAAAAATAAATCTTCTTGGTTTGCCTGGTCACATTATGATATGACTGGAATTAGTGCTGACGTAACTACTCACAAGCTTAATATTGACCCATCCATTAAGCCAGTGCAGCAAAAAAGAAGAAAATTTTCACCAGAAAGAAATGCAATAATTAATGAAGAAGTTGAAAAACTCCTAGATATGGGCATGATCAAGGAAGTAATGTACCCTGAATGGTTAGATAACGTGGTTGTTGTACAGAAAAATAATGGTAAATGGAGGGTCTGTGTAGACTACACTGACCTAAATAAAGCCTGTCCAAAGGATCCATTCCCCCTTCCACATATTGATGCCATGGTGGAAGCAACAGTAGGCCATGACATGCTAACATTCATAGATGCCTCTAGTGGATTCAACTAGATAAAGATGCACCCTGCTGACCAGGAGAGTATTGCATTCATTACTGACCGAGGCATATATTGCTACACTGCTATGCCATTTGGTATAAAAAATGCAGGAACAACATACCAGCGCCTGGTCAATATGATGTTCAAGGATCAAATAAGAGACACAATGGAAGTCTATATAGATGACATGGTGGTAAAATCTAAAAATGTAGAGGATCATGTAAAGCATTTGGAAACAGTATTTTAAAATCCTGGAAAAATACAATATGAAGCTGAACCCTGCAAAGTGCCATTTTGGAGTTTCTACAGGGAAGTTCTTGGGATACATGGTGACTAAAAGAAGTATAGAAGACAGCCCTAAACAGATAAATGCCTACTAGAATTACAGTCACCCATGTCTGTCAAAGACATCTAGAAATTTACAGGCCGGGTCGTTGCCCTGAACAGGTTTATATCCAAATCTTCTGAAAGGTGTAAAACATTTTACAGCCTGCTCAGAAAAAATAAACAGTTTCAATGGACACCTGAGCACGAGGCAGCCTACCAGGATTTAAAACTATACCTATCATCTCCACCTTTACTTGCCAAGCCAGAAAAAAGGAGAACCCCTGTCAGTATACCTGTCTGTTACTGACACTGAAGTAAGCGCAGTACCGGTGAAAGAACAAGAAGGTCAGCAACACCATGTCTACTATATAAGTAAGAGTTTGCTAGATGCTGAAATGAGGTATGATCTACTTGAAAAGTATGTCTTAGCTTTAATTATGTCATGTACCAAGCCGCGTCCTTATTTTGAATGTTATCCTATAATAGTCAGGGCCAACTTATCCATTAAATCTGTCCTGCGTAAACCTGAATTATCAGGCAGGATGGCCAAATGGTCAGTTCAGCTTAGCACCTATGACATAAATTTTGAATCCAGGACAACGATTAAATCACAGGCCTTAGTAGACTTTGTGGTTGATTTCACTCCTAACCTAGAATCAGACCTAGCTAAGAAGTAAACCAGTCAGAATACAAAACCCCAGACCAAGAATAGACCCTATTCATAAATGGAGCATCTAATGAAAGAGGTACATGGCTAGGATTAGTGCTGAAATCGCCACAAGGGGACACAATAGCTCATGCTGTGAGTTGTGAATTCAATGCTACTAACAATAAGGCTGAATATGAAGCCCTCATAGCAAGAATTAAGGTACGTTTGGATCTTGGTGTTCAGGATTTAAAGGTAAGAACTGACTCTCTTTTAGTTGCTAATCAAAGGAAAGGAATTTACACAGCTAAAGATGCAAAAATGATTTTATATTTGGAATATGCTAAACAATTGAGCTCTAAATTCCGTTCATTTGACATTGACCAAATACCAAGAGACCTGAATACTCGGGCTGATGCCTTGGCCAGTCTTGGTTGTGACACCTCGCTATTAAGCACGATCATAACTTAAGAAATTGCAGCAGAAAATGCGGGATTTTTAAAACTTTTTAAATATCAAAGCGAAGTATCATTAAAACAAACAACGAGTACGAGAGAGTAAGAAATACGTTTTACAATCTAAAATAAAAGAAGTTTTGGGGAAAAGATATCCCACGAACAAACAAGTCAAAGGGTAGTAAGTCTAGCGTAAGATGACTACGGTCCAGGGTAAATACTCGCTAGCTCACGCGTCTTCAAACCCCACAAAAGCTTCAACGATACTTTTCATTCATGTAAACATGAACGCCATAGTCAGTGGGGAGTAACTCAAGGTTCTCCCAGCCACATTACGACAAAATGCACATAATTAAGCACGTTAAACATGTAAAGAATACATGACAATTGCAATCAACTGAAGTATTAAGCATTGAACTTGACAAATAAACGAAAGACGATAGGATAAGTAAACTATAGCACATGATAAGCATTACTAAGCATATGAGGTAAATAAGCACAAACGGGGATCATATCGCGACTAGAGGCATGCCTGATAGGATCAAGACAAACATGACCTTGTAAGTGCCCGGCTCAGAGGTTACCTTTAAAACATGTCCAAGGCACAAACATACAAACACAAGTATCCGGTCACGTAATAAATGACATATGCAAACACAAGGAATACATGACCATTACTAATCTAGACTCATTCCCTCCCTGTAGGATGACGATAATAAATATCCGATCTTAGTCTAAACTTGGCCAGACTCTCGGGATACCACGTTTCCCGATTCGACATGCGGTAGAACGGCACGCATCCAAGACTCGATCGACAGAACGGAAGTCGAGTACCCCAARTTCGGCAGAACGACACGAAAGAGGCGGAAAGAGCATCAATTAACCAACTCCCGACAGAACGGCACGGGAGCGGCGTAAACCTATACTTGGCAGAACGGCACAAGTAAGGCATAAATATAGTCAAGTAACCAAGGTAGCACAGATGACATTCATACGGACAAGCAATTTAAAGTAAATAAATGAGAAACTCACCATTTAATCATAACTCCCACAACAATTATACAAATGAATGATCGAATTACAAAGCATTCTATAATCCAAGTTCATGATACGGGAATATAACAATATTCCGTTTCATAAAACTAATTATAAGTCACATAAATGAAGTATAAACAAAAGGTAAACAATTCATAATTCAATTCCACGTTACTTGAATGAAACGTAAATAATTGATAATACATGAATTATATAATATAAAACACAATTAAATAACTCGTAATTAAATTGAAAATTACTTGGATACGATATAAACAATTAATATCAGATGGATTATGCAATATATATGTATATATATATCATGAGGCAAAACGTAAATAATTCAAACCCGACTGGTACCCAAACGAGGCACGAGTCATAATAAAACACCAAAGGGGACCCAATACATCCTGCCATACCGGTGGGACAGGGCTGGGTCCCGGCCGGTACGGTGGCAGAGGGGGGAAGGAGCATGGCTGGAACACACGACCATACCGTTGGGATGGATATTGTCCCGACCGGTACGGGCTGCTGGGGGAAGTCATACCGCAGGGAGGAGGTGCGGGACAGGGCGTAGAGCAAGGTGAGGTCTGCCCTGGACCATGTACCGGTCAGGGACAGGGCCATGTCGGCCGGTACGAGGTGTGATGGCATGGACGAGGGCTGTACCGTAGGGATGAAAACAGAGCATCCCGTATCAACTCAAGGGAATCACGACCATCCCGGCATGGGAGGTCCATGGTGCCGGTGGGATTGGCTAGGGAGTGAAGGGGGAGGCTGGCCTGGGGTGTGTCCCGGCCAGGGAGGGGCTAGTGCCGGCGGGACATGGTCTGGGAAACAGAGTAAGGGGACGGGGAAAAAGAAGGTTGCGGGAAGAAGAAGGAGCAAGTTCGGGACAGTTTCAAATCGTTCCAAAATCGTTTCACGCGTTTTGAAATAAATATGATGGTTTAAAGATTATAATTTTCCACCCAAATTAATTTATAATCTTTTTAACAATAGTTTTCAAATTAATTTATAAACATATTATTTAACGAAAATTACAAACATTTGAGACGGAAAATGTATAGATCGAAAACGAGCCATACAAGCTACCCAAAACGTTCCAATACTCCAAAGTTTCCACCCAAAATAGTTTGTAACCTTTTTGACATAATTTTCACCCAAATTAGCTTAAAGGCATGTCGATAATCAAGGATTTCAAATGGTTGAGTCGGAAATCGTTCTAACCAAATACGAATCATCCATGTCACCCAAACCATTCCAAACTTCAATATTTCCACCACATCGATAATACACAAAAAGGAAGCATTTTTAAGACGGAATTCAATTTTTTTACATATTCCAAATTACTAGCTTTTCTCCATTGTTTTCATACAAACATAATCTACCAACAATTTCATGACATAGAAGGATACAATAGCAAGATATACACAAGTAATTCACTCTCCAAACTCCTTATGAAACCAATCCATCAAATTCCCATGACAACCATGTAATATCATATTACAATTCCAAAACAACACAAAATAAACACATTTATCAATTAAACAAACAATCAACATGTTAAATATGCAAAGATATCAACTTTATTCAATCAAAGGCTAAATCTTTCACAAATAAAGCATATAAGTAGAAGTAATGTCGAGTAACCTATCACCGTTACCTTATTTGCACTTCAAATTGTCACATAGCCATATCAAGAACCTCCAAGCTTGATCCTTAACAAAAACCTCAAAGGAATAAGAAAAACACTCTAACCCTAAAAAGATGAGCTTGTAGAAATATAAAGAAAGATTATGTCTTTATTACCTAGAAAGGAGGAGGGCGAGATAAGGAGAAAAATGACGCAAGAATGAAGTAATTTGGTGGAGAAACGAAGGAGTTATGAAGTTTTTAAGGTTGATGAGAAAGTGTAACAATGGTGGGATTTGTAGAGACAAAGTTGCTGAAATTTTATGAGAAGATGAAGAGGAAAATGAGGGTTTTGAGATAAGGAAGAAGTAAATAGGCCCATTACTTAGTCTAGGCCCAAGTTTAACTTAAGTTGAGTCAGATTTCACTAAAAACACGTCTCAAAGTCTACTAAACACCTATGCAGTTATTATTATTAGCATTACCATTATTATACACGTAAAGCAACAATTTTATAAAAATGGGTTTAAAACATAAATAAAATAGTTAATTAAATTATAAATTCTAAAACGGGAATTTCGCGGGTGTTACATTGGTTCAAATTTCACCCCTGATATTTTTGACAAAATACCCATCGTTCATTTACTTGAGCCTGCTATCAGCAAGCCTGAATAGGCGAACCCTGTCAACATCGACAGTAATTCTTGGACCAAACCTTATTATTATTGGTTTCTCCAAGGTATATTACCTCTGGGCATGCACGAGGCCAGAGCCTTTAGAATAAGAGCATCTATTTATTCCATTATTAATAACGCCTTGTTTAAGAGATCACAGGCTGTACCATATTTAAGATGTCTCGAACCTGACGAAGCTAAGAAATTACTCCAGGAGATACATGATGGACACTGTGGTAACCACAAAGGAGGAAGAAGCCTAGCTAGCAAGATATTCAGGACTGGCTATTACTGGCCTACCCTGAGGGCTGATTGTTTGGAATACTATGCAAAGTGTGAAGCCTGCCAGATCCACGCCCCAATAATTCATCAACCATCAAAATTACTTCATTCAATTTCTGCACCCTTGCCATTTATGAAGTGCGGCATGGACATAGTAGGAAAGTTACCCGTAGCTCCAGGCCAGAAAGTGTTCATGTTAGCCATGATAGACTAATTCTCCAAGTGGATAGAAGCTGATTCCTATAGGCAGGTCACTGAAAAGGAAGTGATATCCTTCATTAGGACGAATATAATTTGCAGATATGGAGTCCCCTCAAAGATAGTTTGTGACAATGGTACACAGTTTGTTGGAAGGAAGACCAAAGCTTTTTGCGCTGAATGGAATATCAATCTGGTAACCTCAACTCCTGGATACCTAAAAACCAATGGTCAGGCTGAATCAAGCAACAAAGTAGTCATCAACTGCTTGAAGAAGAAGCTGAAAAGACGACGAGGCAGATGGGCTGAAGAACTTCCATTAGTTTTATGGGAAGACAGGACAACCCCACAAAATTCAACTGGCCAAACACCTTATTCATTAGTGTATGGTTGTGAAGTTGTAATCCCTGCAGAAATACGAGTGTCAACGTCAAGATACAGCCTGAACAACGTTGAAACAAACAGCAGCCTGATGCAAGGCAATCTAGTCCTAACAGAGGAGTTAAGAGACGCTGCCAAAATCAGGATAACATCGTACCAACAAGCAGTAGTAAGAAGTTATAATAAAAATGTCAAGATTAGAGTCTTTAGGAAGGGGACCTTGTCCTACGAAAAGTATTCCCAAATAAAAAAGAAAAATCCGAAGACAAATTGGCTCCTGCATGGGAAGGTCCTTACCTAATCGACTCAATCGTCAGTCAAGGAGCATACAGGCTCCAAACCTTAGAAGGAGAAATGATCCCAAGATCCTGGAATGTAACTCATTTGAAATTATTTCATATATAATAAAAATAGGTTGTACCCTGCCTTAATCAAGTACAAATTCATCATAACTATCTGCCTTTTACGTGCATTATTCTAGATGAATTGCCTGAAATACATGCCTGCCTTGTGTGATCAATGTTCAATCTATATGTAATTCCTATATGAATCCTGTATAACTAACCTAGCTTGTATTTTGACTCCTGAACAATTATACATGATATGTTATTGCATGAATAAATTTTCAAGATTGAGGGCCACTCTATTACATGTCTTTTTATATATAAGTATTTTAGTTTTGCACCTTGTTGTGCCTAATAAAGTTGGTAACCCACACCAGATACGGTGAATAACAGGATCAATCAAGCATGAAATAATTGCCTGACTTGACTATTTGTTGCATACTTATACAACCGGCTGTACGCAGGACCATGACAGGATGAAAGGTGTTTTATCCTTACCATTTGTCTAAAAGTCCTCCAAACAGGCCGAATACCAAGCCCTCCAGCCAGGCAGGGGACATAAGCCCTCCAGTCAGGCCGGATTTCCCATTTCCTCCAACTACTACGGTGTAAACTATAGAAAGTTGAAGGACTAACGTAGGCTTAAAACACCAGAAGAAAACAGGTTAACAAGTTGGAATAAAACAGGTTAACATATTTGAGGAAAACAGATTGACAGGTTTTTGAAAAGTGCAAGCTAACGGGAAAATCAGATAAGAAAATCCCAGGCTTCAAGAGCCAGATTCATTAATAAAATCCCTTACCCCCTGGGGCAAAGGCACCAAAAGATAATTATCCAGATTAGGGACAACCTCCCGGACCAACAAGTCTCGCAAAAACAGAAAAATAAAATTGTCTTTCCAGGGGCACCCCCCCACTAGATGAGCCAATACCAAATATTTATCATTCGAAATAAGTTATTGCTCTCTCTTGGAGGCAGCATCATCATCATCTTCCCTATCCTGCTCAGCATCTACATCCTGCTCCCTTGGAGAGTCAACCTCCTGATCTTCACAAAGATTATGCAGGTCAGGATACTTGGCAGCAGCAATGGTCATCTCAATTTCAGGGTTCCAACTTGCCCTAGCCTCCACAGGCTTAGACATAGCATCCACCTTACCCTTGATGAAGAAATATAAGAAAGCGTCATCAAGCTTGCCCTCCAAGTCATCCTTCTCAATGTTAAGCTCCTTATTCCTGTCTAAAGCCTCCCGAAGAAGCTGCTTACTTGACCCAACCTCATCTTTGGCAGCATCAACCTCATCTTTGGCAGCATCAAGCTCAGCCTGCACCCGTGCCAAACTAGCTTTAACAGCAACCAGATCTCCTTGGGCAAAGTTAAGCTCAGACCTCAGCTTATCAGAATCAAATGTCAGAAGATCAATCCTGGCCACCAATGAGGTAGACTGATAAGCATTGACAAGACAAGCCGTTGCACCCTGAAGAATAAATAAAGTGTCAGACGTAATAGAAACACCCCATAACAAGAAATAATAAAACCATAGTAAGACAAGTACCTCCTGCATAGACCCAATGGCATTTACCAAGAGACCAACAACATGATCCGCCGCAACAACAACCTTGGTAGAAGTCTCAATGGAGTCCATTAACAACATTGAAGCATAGTTGGAAGCAACATAATTTTTAATCTTCTCCCTAGCAGCATCCAAATTATCCAGCTTGGCCTTAACCTCCTTGACAGGGGCAGGAATGTCAGGCTCCTCCTGTTTCCTCTTTTGGGTTGCTGAACTTACTGGGCAGGAACAACCAGAGTATCAGGGGCAGCAGACGTAGCAGGCAAATCAGTCAAGTCAACAACAACGTCAGTCCCACAACTACTATGGGAACCCTCTTCCTTGACTCTGGCAAGTCTACCATTAAGATCTGCTATGCCATACCTTGCAAGACTGGTGGATGATATAATAGCTACAACACGAGACACTATATTAGCAATAAAGACAGGTTGTCATGAGAAACAAAAACCGAGAATGAAAAAGAAAAGAAGTAGGCAACAAGGCATCTTACTACGAAAAACTGAGGCACCAACAACTTTAACAGGCATGGGCACCTTGGGAGCACCTTCAGCCTTCAGGCAACAAGGAAAACGATCCGCCCCACAGCAAAATGGCCACGTCCTCTCTGTGACAGGAATAGCCAGAAAAGCAGTAACCTTCTCAATAAGATAATCAACGTTGGGTGTACAATCATCCACTGCAAACATAAGGTGTAACACCCCCATACTCCGAAGTGCCTTACCAAGGCCACCTTAGGCATAAGGATGCTACCATCTCGGTTTCCCGAGGCAATGATAATCACAAGACAATAAAGAAACAACTTTAA